>VYXD01011435.1:87480-200746 GCA_013397195.1 Hylia prasina | reverse complement strand
AGGGGAAGGGGAAGGGGAAGGGGAAGGGGAAGGGAAGGGGAAGGGAAGGGTGGGGTGTAATGTTGCACAGCTTTCTGGTCTTGGATACAGGAGACTTGCAAAGAAGTTTTAGTTTCAAAATAGGCATTTTCAGCACAGAACACTTTAAACTGTGCCATCTAAGAAAACATCAATTCTTTCCAGCACAAGTTCTAGACTTGCAAAATTGTGTAAAATCAATGGCAAAAGTATCAGGGACTATAACTTCTCCAAATACCATGCAGGCTCAAATAGTTGATAGTGTCAATGTCAGGTAGGTTTTGGTCATTAGTTAGTTTTTTTGGGTTTTGGGATTTGTTTGTTTGTTTGTTTTTGTTTTTGTTTGTTTGTTTTTTGTTTCTTTAACTTTCACATACATATACATATACTACATGGGATACTTTCACATCCCGTACAGCAGTTGTCTCTGGATTTTAGCATAAATCTAAAACATCTGCAGCTATCTTATGGAAGTGAACATGATGAATAGTTATAGAAGCAGGAAAGACTGTAATGACATTACTGAGATATGCATAGATACTAAGACTAGTCCAGGAATCACTGTCTGAAAAATGTTCATGGCTAAAGTACTTTTTGGTTCCTCTTGAGAATGTTAATCTATGATGGAGTCAAAGAAAATACATGATGGTAAACCAGAATGGAGATTCACAGTACATAATTTAATTCTTGGTAAATGTCTATAGGCATACTCTTATGCCAAAGATTATACAAAGCAATGAAAGATACCTCTCCTCAAGGAAAGGAATTTAAACTGTTTTGCATGATAAAAGCTTGTGGATGAGTTAATCTTGACGTCCTTTAAATCTTGACATTCACTCCTCCAACACTCTAGTGTGGATCAACCACACAAAGTGACAGCAGTTCATGGAGTAGGGTTTCTCTAAAACTTTTAGGAAGAAACACTTAGTTATAAAAACAGGTGAAGAAGGTAATGAGTTTCAGATACATGTGTATAAATATATATGAACAAAAACAAAAAAGGTAGAAATCTAGATGCCTAAGAGAATTATAAAATCATCAGAGGAAGGATTTTGGTTTAGATTGATATGTAATATAGTTGGACATGTTTTATGCATATTTTGCTCTCTGTGTAGTATAATTTCATTTAATTCTTTAAAGCTATTAGGAAGTTATATATGTCCCAGGCATGTTGCATTTGCTGCACTTGGGCAAGACATTGAAAACATGAGCTAGAGTAGGGAGAAGATTACACCTCATGTTTGAGGCAGGTATGTATAATTATTTAGTGTTTTCCCGGGGAAAACAAAACAAAACAAAACAAAACAAAAACAAAACAAAACACAAAAACAAACAAACAAACAAACAACAACAAAAAACCACAAAAAACAACCACAAAAAAATACCCAACACTAAACTCTGCCATTTTAGAGTAAGGTACAACTACAGTCTGAACAATTTTCCTAAACAGTACAAAAAATTGTGACAACAACTATTAATTTTATGTCTGCATCATTTCACTGATGTTGTCTTCCGGATCCCATGTATCTGAGAGTTAGTCAGATCAAAGAGCTGTAAGCTTTTTTCCAAGGTCTTAGAGATGTTGTGGCAGTCAAACAATATATGGATACAGAGCGCAAAAAGAAACATCTTCTCCCAGAGTGTTCTCCCTGATCTTCAGAATAATGTCTGTATGACTCATCTGCTTGATCATGCTCCTGGTCATGCAATTCAGGGATGATTTTCCATTATTGATGGACGCTGTAGAGCTTTCACACTTTGCTCCATCTTTGCTGGTGATAAACCACCGCAGAACAACTGTAATCCCAGGCACTGATATTTGTTTTATTGGCAAAAGGTAATAAAGAGCATGTACTGATGACATTGCCATAATTTTGCTAATTAGATTCTGTACATATACACGAATATATGACAGTGCCTAGAGTCAATGGACAAACATCCAAGACTGAGTCCCTTGGGTGTCATCCAAGCTCACCTGAAGCTGTTTCGAATTTCCTTTGTCTCAAAATAGAGCAGGGGACTTTAAAGTATATTTCCCTATCAGAAGTTTTGATGCTGTTCAAGATCACAACGACATGGACTCCAACTCAGAAGGCTGACAATGACTCCTTTATTTTTAGTTATTTCTTCCCTTTTATGCTATTCTACAAAGAACAACCCAATGGGTGGAAAAAAGATAAACTTCTTCACCTACATTGGTCAAGTCAGAGGGACATCAAGAAGAAGTCCCTCCTAGGGAAAGGAATGTAAACATAGGTTACAGTTAGGAAAACATGTCTCTTGTTGACAGAACAGTCTCTGGGAAAGAGTTTCAGAGAAATCAAAACATCACAGGCATGAACCAGGGCTACAAAGTTTCTCATTATGTCATTTAAGAAGATAGGTTCAAATTCTGGTTCCACACACAGTATTAAGAAGGCATAGTCTGATATAAGTTAATTTTTAAAAAAATATGAAGGATATGTTTATATTATTTAATCCAGTTCAATCACATGCACCATAGCAGGAATTTTCACATGAGTTTGTTCTTATTTATGTTTGAAAGTTGCAACATTAATTTCAGACCTACCTTACGCATATCAGTATGGCTGTGATGCATAGAATTAGGAACTATTAATACATCTTAAGAAGCTAGGAAAATCAAAACATTACATTTTTCAGTAATTTTAGAAGATAGTAAAGTCCATGTATCCCTATGAAAAACAGACTTCTAGAATGGAAATCTATAGAATTCAAAGGAATATAATTTCTTTTTTTTGGTATACATAATTTCCATACACAACAAAATATTTATACTGTCATTGTTAAGTATTCTGGGCCTCAAAGAACCTTTTGATCATTACATAGTATTAAGAAAACAAAACAAGTAGTTTTAAGTATTAATAGTATTAAGAACAAAAATACTGTTTGACTATGTTCAAAGAAAAGAAATATCACAATTTACTGATTTTTGACAGTTCATCTGGTTTACCTTAACATCTTGTCCAAAAGTGAATTTGACAGGGCTTTGGTGTGGGATATTTTTTGTTTTGTTTTGTTTTGTATTCATTCATTGTTTCATTTTTGTTTTTTTGTTTTGTTTAGTTGGTTTGCTTTTTTGATTAATATCTGATAATTGGAGGGAAGGAACAAAACCTTCAGTCCTACATCCTAAATTATTCACAAAAAGTTCTGAGGGAAAAAAGAAGGTGTACAAATACTCAGGGTGTTACCATAGCTTTCTCACTGCTGTAAGCACATTAATTCTCAGTGTTATAGATCCACCAGAGGACAATGAATTACTTCTCACTATCAGCTGCTCTGCAGAACTTTGTTCACTCCTTTTGTACTCCATAGACCAGTGTTAATAGTCACTGATCAGACCAGGATCTATCCATGTCTTTTTCCAGAGACAAACATAAACAGTGCTTTGCAAAGCAACAACACTTTTGGCTCACTTCTAAATATTTTGAAATTCAAGCAAACCCAAAAATTTAAAAAGCTTTTCTCAAAACTGTTCTGTGTGCTTTAATTGTAATTTGTTGCATTCTGCTGAGCAAAGCCTTTTTGTAATTACATCAGAACATTAAAGCACATCATGTGAACAAAGTGTTTCCAATATCAGGGGAAATAGTATTTTGATAGGATCCTAGCATCTGATGATCTGTATTTCTTGGTGACACTTGTCTTATAACTTGTACCCTCAAGTGGCTTCACAACCAACAAACCCTTTTCTTTTATGGTACTTAGGGAATATTTTTGGCTTTATTCTTAAAAATTGCAATTTTTTTTTAACGGAGGTATATACTTCTGTGTGAAATACAGACAGTAAAGGATAAGCTTAAATACAGGCACATGCACACACATATGCACATATATAATAGACTCATATCATAGAATGGCTTGGGTTGGAAGTGACCCTAAAGATCATCTGGTTCCAAAACTCCTGCATTCTAGGAGATGGGCAGAGAAGCCACTATCTATATATATATAAATATAAGATTGTATATAAATTTGAGGAAGCTGCAGGTGCTGTTTCAATGCAATTTTATTTGCTTTTTCTTTTTTTTTCCAGTAAAAATAAAAAAAAAAGTTTAAAACCAAGAAAAATATTCTGCTCTTCATTGTATGATGTGTATTTTAGATTACATTGTTACTGCTTCTTTTTAAAGTATTTCAACAGTACATATAATAATTGCTTTGCAAACTTTTCTACTTCTAAAGTCTAGTAATTTGAATTTTTCCCTTCATGTATTATAGAAAACATGAAATAGGAAAAAAAAATCTTATTTGAATACATGTCTGGAAGAATTGTTTTTCTGTCTTTAAACATTCATCAGAATAATTATTTGTTCATGCTTGATAAAGCAGCCCAGAATCTTGCAATTTTCATTAGCTGAAGTGACTTTTGTCAATTTTGAGTGACTTCTGTTTGCCATAATAATACTTTACATTTACACAAGATTTCATTCAAAAGTATTTCAAAGTGTTTTGCATAGTGTGTTTATATAAGGGATAAATTAACCAACCACTAAATTATAGTTACTTCTGCAGTGAAACTCTGCAGAAACTTTGTGCAGAATCTTATATGGGTTTAACTTTTATCTTTTACATTAAAAAAAAAATAAAATCATTGATTTAAGGAAGCAAAGCATACAGTTAAATTAAACTGTGTTTTATAGAGGAGAAAAGTCTTACTGCTAGGGTGCTTGACTCCAACCAATAAGTGGTGTCTGCTCATTGCTTCTGCTACACTTCCTGTCTTTCTTCCAGCAATTTGCTTGGTCTGATTTGAGCCTTAAATAAAGCCATATGATCATAGAATATCCTGAGTTGGAAGGGAACCAAAAGGATCATCAAAGTCCAACCCTTGGCCCTGCACAGGACTACCTAAGAACCACACCATGTTCCTGAGAACATTGTCCAAATGTTTCTTGAGCTCTGTCAGGTTTGGTGCTGTGACCACTTCCCTGGGCAGCCTGGTCCAGTTCCCAAATACCCTCTGGAGGAAGAACTTAATATCCAACTTAAACTTCCCTTGACACAACTTCAGGCCATTCCCTGAGGTCCTATCACTGTTCACTACAGAGAAGATATCAGTGTCTGCCCTTCCTCTTCCCATCAAGAGGAATCTGTAAGTGCAATGAGGTTTCCCCTGTCTCCTCCAGGCTGAACAGACCAAGTGACTTCAGACCTTCCTTGTATGCTCTCCCCACCCATTCACCTTTCACCACCTTTGTGGCCCTTCTTTGGATGCTCCCTAATGGCTTTATATCTTTTTTATGATTTGGTACCCAAAACTGCACACAAGACTCCAGGTAAGACTGCCCCAGTGCAGAACAGAGTGAAACAAAATGCCTGCTTTGACTGCCTGGCAATGCTGTGCCTGATGAATTACTAATAATATTGCCATCTCAGCTTTGATGACTGTTCATGTGTACATAATTAATTACTTGAAATGCAAGCAAATCGCAGTTAACTTTAGCCGCCTTTTAGTAATGAATAGGCCCTCTTCTACTAACAGAAAGATAATTTGTATGATGCTGAATTTGCAATGTTCTAATAATATATCTAATGAAGATCATCTTTGAGTTTGAAAAAATAGTTATAAATAAAGAATATATATAAATATATAAAGAAATAAAACTTGATTTATTCTATTTTTTAAACAAATTTTTAACAATTTCATTATATTGTATGAACCCCTGTCTATGCAGAGCGGTAAACAAAATGTCTTGAAATTCTGGTAGGCATTTCTAGATGCTGTTTAGTAGAACAAAGTTTTTAATTGATATGTCATAAGATAGCTTCCATAAGAGGATGCAAAAATAGAGAGATTATTCAGATGCCTAGTAAACCCAAGAAATAACTTTTTTNTGTGAGCATTAGGTTTTCTTTATTCCTATATGTAAATGTTTTTTGGTTTTTTTTTTTTTTTTTTTTTAATTCCAGCTTGGCTAGATTATACTCCTTCATTGTGAATGTCAAGGGTCACAAAGTTTGTCAGGTCTTTTAATTTTTTTTTATTTCTTGAATGGATTTGGTAGTATTAAAATCTTTCCAAGCTAAACAATATAAAGTAGCAAGTTGGTTCAGAGTTAGTAAAATTATTTATCAACTTCGGAAATTTTTTCTTCCAAAGATGGCAGAACTAAGAAAATTCTTCAAAATTAGAACAGGGGAACAATTATTTTGCTTGTCTTTTGACATTCATGCTTCTCTTGGCCTCACCTCAGCATGATATTGCAGTGTTTGCAACTACCTTGCTGTGCTTTACAACAATTTTTTTTTTTTTCCCTTAGCCTACCTTAGATTATTCTATAGTTCTTTCCAAGGAATCCCACAAGTAATTGTACAAGTGTTACAACCCCACAAGAAATAGTAGAAATTTCACAACAGATTTCAGGTCTAGTGGTGCAATGAATTTACAGAAACTAAAGAGTAATAGGTGGAACAAAGATGTTGGAATTTGGCCCACATAACTTCAGGGTAGCTGCTCATATGAGTAAATGTTTTCACAATTGAAACTTTCTCATTTTGTGAAATAGAGTGATCCAAAAAGCCTAGTCACATACTTAGTCTTTCTAAAAGCAGTCTGTGTAAGGGAAGAGTATGTCCCTTCTAGATAGTCTAGGTTCTTTTCAGTCCAATATAAGAGTACTCAACATATATATATATATATATATATATTAATACTAGTTGCACCATTATGCGCAGTTATTAGAATAAATAATAAGAACAAACTTCTTAGACTTAAGTGATGTTTCATATTCAGGTTGTTAATTAGATTTACTAAGCCCAGGGATTACGTCACAATCTTTGCTGAATGTGTTCCCTGCTTCTACTTTATGGGACATAAATGACTTCTAGACATAACCACTAATAGACAGTAAAAGTTTTCAATTATGTGCAAGAAAAATACCCTAAACAGAACTCTTTCAAACAAATAAACAAAAAATAGAGAGATTGTTAGCTGCTCTGTATTATTTAAATAGTCTGCACCCAAAATATATTAATTCACTTATACTTTTTTTGATAACAAATCTAGGAACTAGCTGTACCTTTGTATTGCAGCTTGCTGTGTGATATCATAGGAGGAAAGAGCCCCCTAATGGCTTCAAGTTAGCTAGGAAAATAAAAATAAATTTCACATTCTGTGACTTCAAGCTGGAAAAGAATGCAACATTAATTTCAAAAAGGTAAAATTAATCTTTTGAGGAAAATGTGACATAACTGAACCAGTTTAAAGTATTTCAAAAAGTCCAGGTTAATATTAGCAACATCAAAGAACTGAAAGGAAATACACAGTTTGTAATATGTAAACTCAGCTCTTTCTGATTCGTGTTCTTTTCATGTATTTTTTTTTCTGGATCTGACTAAAGAAGATTCTTGCAATATTTTAATATGGAAATGATTAACATCTCTTATGAGTAAAAAAAATATGAGTGTAAGCTTAACTAATTGTTTGGGTTTCTGATTCTCTTTTGCTCTTTAAAAAAATAAATTTAAGGTTCAAATGAAATATTCCCATTACAAAAATATACACTTTTTAGTGTTTGGAGTTGCATGGCTTAGATGTAACCTGACTAGTAGCAGACACTAATGTGAAGGGAAAAAAAAATTGCTGTCTTTGAAATCACAGAATTACCATGATTTTTTTTCTAACCAGAAAATTATAAGGTGTATTTAAAGAGCACAGGTATAGTGAACAAGACTTTTCAGAGAGAAAAGAGAGATATTAATAAGAGCTGTAGGAAAGCTTTTGAGCATACATAAAGGACTTTTTTTTGCTAGTCAGACTGCACACAAAATATACTGAGGCAGGCCTTAAGCTTTGCAAGGATACAAAGTATATTAGACATTCATTTATCTTAGCTCCTTATAAAATACTGTCTATACTTGGTATATCTGACTCTCAATACTCTTGTCATTGTCTTAGTGCTAAAATTTTCAGTCAGGTAATTAAAATGTAAAGAGTTTCTTTCCATTATTTATGGTTAGATTCTGCACTCTGACTCCATAGTCAATGTATGCAGTGCTCACCTTTGGCAGTATTATATGGAGTAAAATACCACTCAGTATAACTGTGGTGGCAAAATGTGCCCCCAAGAGAATTTCTGGCTACCTGGAAAGACTTTCAGAAGGAAACATCAAAATTTATGACGTTTGTGTATATAAGAAATAGCAAAATCTATTCATATAGAAGATACAAGGTATTAAAATAGTAAGATGCTATAGTTGAAGTAAGCCTCTAGTTTGGGGTCATCAGTTTAGTTCCTGTTTTGTCAGTGCTTATTCATATGATGTATTATAGAAGATAAAGCTTTCTCTTAAGCATTGCATATTTTATCCATGTGGTCACTTAGATACCCCCTTCAAATAATTGATAGTTTGTAAAAAAAAAACAAAACCTCTAAAAACCTACGATCCTCAATTCTTATATGTCTTTTAAAAACTATAAATAATCATTTTGACAACTCCACTTCCCATTTGGGCTTTTGCGAAGAAGTGATTAATTATTTAAGTATGGTGTTTTATGGAAATTTATTAAAAATTTATTGGCAAAGGAAGAAAAGAAAAGCGCTTTTCTGTAGTTATGATTCTTTAGTCGTTGGATAAATTGGATTACATGTAGGTACACCTCCTAGTAGCAAGACCTTGCTATGAGCAGTTTTCTTAACTGCCCAAAGCATTGGAATGCTGTATTTGGCTGGGTCAAAATCTACTGAAATGCTTGCATTAATAGATCGATGCCTCTACTTCACCCAGAGGGAATAATCACAATATCTGGCATATGAAAAACTGTGCAGTTTGGAACAAGGAGCTGAGTGCACAAACTGATGAGGAAGGTGGTGCATGTTGTCATAGCTGGAAGGAATGTGCTGCTAATGAAGGAGCTGTCTCAGCGTTATGCTCCCGTGGCCTGTAAACCCCCAGTCAATCAACTTCCTGACTGACTTCAAATCCAAAAGCTGGGTTATTTCAGATATAGTCAATCACCTTCAAAATCACAGCAATCTATCAGAACCTATCACCTATGACTGCAAAACCACTTAAAACACAGCTGTAGGAGACACATAGAAACTTTATGTAGATCTCTGCAGTTAGGAGACAGTAGAGTCAATGTCATATCAAATCAGGCAATCAGTCCATGGGATGGTTGCTTCAAACCTACAATAGCACAGTGTAACAGAACATCCTAGGTTTCACATTTCAAGTCATAACCCTTGATCTTTGCTTTGCAGGCAGAATGCTTGCAATAACTACTATATCTATAAAAAATGGCAGTCTAATGATAAATTATTTAAGGCTGACCATATTTACTCAGCAATGATAAGCTTGCAGTCAAAAGACAGATTCTATTTCAAACTACTGTCAAGCACTAAGAAACCCTTCAGGTAAATATTCTCTCTACCTGGTTTCACAATATGTACACTAACAGATTAATAATACTGGAGAGCTTGTGTGCCGTTATTACTCCAGACCAGTTAACATATCTGGGACAAGTTACGTTAAGACATCATCCAAGTAGTTAGAAATAATCTTTTCTGTTTGTTTCATTCCATTCACCTAAAGGGTTAAGCGTGATAAATGAAATGCACAAACCATGTCCTCTTAATTGCCTTTGGGTGTACATAATAATTGATACATATAATCTGAGAGTGATAAGAAATACAAGTGCAAAAAAATTCATTCTGAGAACAAATGCAAAACCTTGTTTTTAACATGCAAGATACAAAAAAGAATTCCTTTTTTAGCTGCTCAGAAAAGCAAATGATAATTTCCTTACCTTGAAGATCAAACTCTGTATATCATCAATAATATGTGAGATAAGGAGAATGAATTTTTGTCTTCTGTAATAAGCCTTTCTTCAGAGAAGCAGAACATGAGAGATGTAATTGTAAGTGAAACGAACTATTCCAAGATCCAGTCTGTCATCAGTTGCACTGCCTTAGAGCTGGCATCCTCTTGCAAATGAAAAAGGGTAGCTCAGCAAGTTCTCCACTGAAGGAGCTCAGTATCAGTGTTATCAGGCACCAGCTGTCACACACTGATGCTATAGTGGGTACAGTCTCCCTCTATTGCGCGCTTTCTCTCGCTTGCTCTCCCTCTCTCTCACCCTGACGTTCACTCAGCTCTGAATCTGAGCTCCTTCTGCTGCTGTATAATCAATCTAGCCTGTCTCAATCTAATAGGCCTCTCTTTAACCAGCCAATCAATAGCACAGATTCCACTGCTGCTCCCCAGGGTCTTTACCAAGAGTGGTACAAACAATAAGAGTTTGGCCAGCAGTTTAACTAAGTGCTTTTCATTATTTCATCTCGGTTAAAGAAAAATTGTTTAGGAGAGCCCAGGTTCAAAGCTATCTTTCTCTGTGTTTTTCATGATAGTTATATAAACATACACATTGCACTGCAGTAGCATTCTGAACACTTTAAAATTTTTACCTATTTTACATATTTTAGAGTGCATATTTAAAAAGAAAGAAAATAAACGCACACCCTCCCCCCCCACCACAGCCCAGTCCAGAAATGAACCTGCATGCCAAGCCTCAGGCTCTGTGCTCTGAAAAATCCAGTTGTGTGTTTTGTAACTGGAATTGTTTATGGCAATTGTGGATATTTAACATAAACCAAAAATCAGGTGAATTGGGCTTCACAGACTGTGTTCCTAACCCCTGTCAGTTTGAACTAACTTCTTTTCTACACTGTCTTATGTTTCACCTTGAGTGTTTTATGGGAGGTTATGTGGGTTTTTTTCTTTGTTTGGGATTTTTGTTTATTTCTTTGTTTGCTTGGAGGTTTGTTGTTGTGTGGGGTCTTTTTTTAAGATTTTTTATGGAAACATCATAGATTCAGATATAAGAGGTGAAGATACAATATCAATTCAACAGATTCACATGGGACAGCAAGAATAGTGGTTGGAATTAACTGATAGCAACAAATAATCTGCAGTATGCTACAAGCACGCCTTATCTTACTCTGCACTTCACTCCCCACACATGCAAGAAATAGACTGTCCTTTACCAGGTAAAAACAAAATTTCAGGAAGGATATTGTGCAAAGTAAGACTGTAACTCCTTTTCCATTTTTTAGAATTGAATTTTATTTTATAATTCAGGGACAATAAATCAGAAGGACTTATCTCTTCATTCTGGTTGTAGGTGAAAATTATGAACCAAATCTCATGCTCAAAGAAACTTTCAGAAAGTACAGACCACCCTCCTAAATCCAGAAGGTAGGTTGCATCAGTCACAGGTGTTTCTCCATGGCAGGATATTGACACTGTATGTTGTATTTCTGTTCTTGATTCAAAACAGCAGCTAACTAAAAAACATCATGAGTTCAATGCAGTTGGTGGTTTCCTAGAGAACATACTGTCCCATCTTTGCTGGTTCCCTCATACATGATTCTTGCAGAAATCCATTCGAATCTGGAAAAAAAGTGACGGCTTTGATTTTCTACCTCTTCAGCGTTTGGACTATCCAACAGTCTAAGGATCTATCAATAGTTTTATTGCATTAAGACCTTGTGACTGGGGTCCTGTCATGAGAACTGAAACTTGCAATCCAGCTGTTTATTCCATGGCTAAAATTGCCTCCTTAGAGCTAGCATAGGTCAAACCTTTTACCCAAATATGAGCACTGTAGTCTAACATTAGAGTCTGGCAAAAGCATAAGGAAGTAAATGTACTGATAAGTAAACAAGGTTTTTTTGTGACAACCTGGTAGGGATTTCTACTTGACTCATGGATTTCTTGTGTAATCTCTTAGGAGTGGTCCAAAGGGTTGCTACTTTCCAGTCCCTTTATTGAAAGATCTCCCACTAAACAAATTTACAGACTCATGTCAGATAGTTTCTGCCTTATATTGCCCAGCTAGCAGACTATTCAGACTTCTTGGGTAAGCAAAAGCTGGTGTTACTAAGTTGTAAATTTTATATAAATGTCTTGAATTACTATTCTGAAAATTTTAGTCAAAGACTGAAAGGGAAAAACCGCAAGAAAGCGACCAGCTATTAAACTGGAGTTGGCAATACAAGAAGGAAATGTACAATGTTCATAAACAATATGAGGTACCTCTAAGCCCACTCAGAAAACAGAGCTACAGGAAAAAATTATGTTTACTTTGAGTGCTTACACAAGAGTATGTGTAAGGTCATGTGATGGCAGAAAATAACAACACATTTATGCTCTTTAATTTCTTTCACTGCACATACAAAAAAAAAAAAAGAAAAAAGAAAACAACCAATGAAGTAATATTATTCACAACAAGTTCAACTCATCCATTCTTCATGTGAAATATCACAGTATCAACTAACAATCTCTGATTTCCCAGGTGCATATGGAATACTTCATTAATTGCAGCCTACAAAACACATTTAGCAGATGTCTCAAGTGTTTTGAGTGCTCTGGATCAGCTAAGTGATTTTCATGGATAGAGAAAAAGATTAACATGAGAAAATAAAAGTGAAGATCAATAGAATTATGGTCACACAATTGTATAAATGTAAATATGGTGATGAAAGTGTGAGAGTCTGTACAGGCCTGCAGGATGGAAAAGGGGCAATTAGGGTGTTCTGACCTTGAGGGGAGGGTGGGAACAGGGAGGTGTAGGACAGTGCAAAGTTTTTGTGGGTCTCAGAGAAAAAGGCCAAATAACATATGGTGTAATGAAATAGCTGTTTAAATAGGAGATTATAAAGAGGACAATAGATCGAGAGTACACTTTGCATCCCTTGTATCATACCCTTCTTTCACACAGCACAGACGAAGGGTAGACTTTCCTACAGCACCCTGTGCATATCCCATTCCTGGAGAGGTCCTTTTCTCCCTCCCATGCTGTAGTACCCTTTATTTTGCATAACAAAGAGAACCACATACCATCTCCTGACATTTTGTAATGTTATCTCTCTCCTAACACCCACCAACACAGCACACATTGGTGAGGGACATGCCAAAAGGGCATTCCCTTAAGCAGCTGCTGACACTAACATTTAGGCTGCTCAGGCCCTGAGCCTGGAGCCCAACAGGGCAGGAATGGATTATCCAGAGCCACTGTGCAGAATAGAGTGCTATCCACAGGGCTCCCAATACAAATGGGAGAACACTGTTGCATATATCAGAGTTGGAGCTCACTTTCCAAGTACCCCTCTGGTATTTTCTTCCTGACTGCTTTCTGTGTCTAATCTAATCTACCACATGCAAACCAAACAGTAGTTATATGTGAGGTACTATGGAAAAATTGTGCATTTGATATGAGCGGTTTGATATTTTGCTGTCTGTTTTTTGTTTTCGGACAAAGGCAGGATTGTCAGGGTCATGTTTTTAGAGGATGACTGTGAATCTCAGCAACTGGACTTTCATGTCCAATTAAATCAATTATTTAAAACTATTTACTGAAATATTAATTGTATTTTAAGAATACAAATGTTACCACAGAGTTGTCTAAAGGTAGCTTTAGATTCTATATATGCTTCCTGGAACTTTAATTTGTATTGAATGTAATTGAAAATATCTCTTTGGCCTTCTGTAAGGAAGTATGCTGAATTGTTTCAAGAATGTATTGATACAACGTACCACAACATGATGATTTAGAAGTGCACTTATTTATTTTTCAGTGAATAAAAGAAATGGTTGTTATCAAATATAGTTAAATATATGTTTAATACTGAAGGGATTACTGTTGAGACCAGTGTTTAGACTTGAAACATTGAGCTAAACCATGTCAAAGCAGCCTAGGCTAAAAGGCACACTTTATAAACTCCGTCAAGAAGCTCTGGGCATCAATCTGGTTTTCATTTTATTTTGCTTGCTTTGGGGAAAATTAAGAAGCAATTATGCCATAGAACACTTCTCTTTGCAAGCATCACATTTTTATATGTTATCAAGTGTAATACTGTATGATAAATTGTTTTTTTTTACTATTTCAGAAATAATTAACAAAGAGGAAATACATGTGGTTCCTATGTCATGATTCCAAAAATAATCAAGATAGTTCTTCTGTATCCAATGATGAAAGGAAAGTCAGAATATAGAATATGCAGCTCCACACGACTACATCTTATGAACATCTAAGAATGAATAGCAGATTTGCCTATTCATAGAAGTGGCTTTTGATAGAGTCCCTCAAAGAAAATAAAAGGTCAGGATTCAACATTTTACACCTTTTGCAGGAAAGAATTAATTAAATGGGCTTTCTACATTGCATCTAAACACTGGTTCTATTAATTTCACTACTGCTGAGTGCATCATTCAGGTTTCAAGTCTTACTACATTCTTAAAATGCTCAGGCTACTCACAGGCTTGAAATTAAGCACTGCATATTCAGCTATTCAATATAGAAACCTAAAACTTTATTTTTAGTGATGCTTAAAAAAAGTCTTTTTTGACAGATGGGGGAAAAAAAAACTATTTATGAAACTTGTTTTAAATTCTTGAATGTAAATACAAGAATACTGAGGATAGATTTTGTCAATTTAATTTCATAATTCCTTGGAAAAATTCCCTTTCAGATCTGGAAGGGCATGCTTAGGGAAGAAGCCAAGGTACAAGCTCTGAGAGACAAATAAGATAATGATACTTAATTCCTTGTGTTCTATATAGTATTTGTCATTATTCTTCGGTGGTGCCAAGAAATAGGACAAGTGACAATGGGCAGAAACCCATGAACAGGAAGTTGCACTTGAACATGAGGAAAAACTTTCTCGTGAGGGTGATTGAGAGCTGGAACAGATTGTCCAGAGAGGTTGTAGAGTCTCTCTAAGCGGAGATATTCAAGAACTCTCTGGACACAATCCTGTGCCACATGCTTTAGGATGACTCTGCCTGTGCAAGGATGTTGGATCAGAGGACCCACTGTGATCCTTTTCTTTATAGAATAGGAAACTATGTTACAATTTCATTAGCTTTTTTCTTCTATTGCAAGATATAGAAGACAGTATTTAAGTTTTGGAGATACTCAATGCAGTTTTGGTAAACATGCTGGAGGGCAGGAGAAGGTAAATATCCATTTATTAATGCCTTTGACTTTAGCCATGAAAGTTATGTATACGAACATGATATAATGGAATACATGTCCATAAATCACAATATACCTTATTTTCTATCTGAATGCTTTAGTGAACTTCAGGGTGAACATTGTTATAAAAGTGTAAACCAATTTAAATGGAATTACTTATTATCTGCGCTATTAATATTTATAATATCTTTTTTTTTTTTAGTCAGACAATAATTCACTAAAAAATGATGCAAAACTAAGTATGTAGAATTTCTAGGACTATATTTGTTTTTTCGATGCCAAGATCATCCACTCAAAATTCATAAACATTTCTCTGGGAATTTACCAGATCTACTTTCAATTTATGTCTCCCTATGATCTATTTAAGACAACAGGAATTGGTCTTTTTCACAGAATTCAGAACCTTCAAATGGTCACAATGATGTTAGTGAATTAAATCGTCTGTGCTATTCTCAAAGCCTGATGAAATGGAAAAGCTCATTAACACCTAAACATTTTTCTTCCGCCGCAAACACCTACATATTTTTCTTCCTCTTAACATCATGGCTACATCTAATCTACTTCTTGGAATGTTTGTAATTATTTCTGAATGTTGGCTATACATTGCTTGGTAGAGTGAGCCTAGGTCAAGAGTTTCCTAGACATTTGAAAATACAGGCAATAATTGAATTTGCCTGTGTAAAAATTCCTGAGTCCCAGAACAACAGAATTAAATTTCTCTGAGCTTTTCAATAAAACACAGAAAAACTAATGACTGTATTTAAAAATAAAAGAATCTTCATGATAATTCACAGTTGCTGTAGGGCCTGTAGCTTCAGAAATTAAATATTTGCATGGAGACCTAATTCTCATTGGAAGTACTTTCTGTTCACTAAATCACTGATAAAAGTGAAGTCTGAATTTGACTAATATATAGAGAGAGTAACCTATATACACTTAATCCACCAGTAAGACCTTCAGCCACTGACTGAAGTCCCCAGCATGACAACTGATTTTTGTTTGTTACGTTTTCTTTTTTCAATTCAGAATGTTCTTAAAGGGCCAGAATTAAATGCTCTCTCTTGATGTCAGTCTTTGCCCCATCTCTTGTTATCCCATGCCTGTATTTTGGAGCCTCCTAGGTGTCCACTTCTTTAGGCTCTCTTGAGCTATCTTACATAATCCTGGCATGGTCAAAAATACCTAAGTCTAAACAAAATAATTATTTGAGGCCACTATGCCTATAAAACTAAGCTTGCCCTATAAAAAGATAAATCAAAGAAATTAACTGGGGAAAAAAATCTGCAGTTAACTACTAGTTAAAACAAAGCTGAGTTTCAAAGTCACACAAACTTCATTTCTGAGGAGCAGAAGTTTGATAATAGACCTGCCTCTCGCAATAGCCACAGTATATGATGAGACTGACAATTGCAGAATTTTTTTCACAACCCATATTCTGTAGTTTTATTGTTCTTGATATTGAAGTCTTGCAAAATATAGGTAAATTAAATGTGCTGTTAGTGTATTTAAAACCAGCTCCCCAGTGCAAGAGGCACACAGTGAAAGGCCTTTTCCTAACACAATGCACAGTGCAGAAGCCTCAGAAAATTGTAAACTTCTGGTAGGGAGTAAAGTGTATTTTCATAAAGGTAAAAGGATGGAGGGTCTCTGGGTGGCATTATGCTAAATAACATTGTCCTTAGGCTTAGAAGGATCAAACTGGGAACAACTTTGAAAGGAGAAATGCAATAGTACACATGTTGAATTTTATGGGAATTTTGAAACTTGCTTTTCCTGCAGTAGTAGTCTACTGGACTGTGTCCTACAACATCTTGAGCTATTGATGACTTTTGCCTGCACACACTCAATTCTCCCTTCTTATGGGTTTTGTTGTCCAAGAAGAATTATGCATTTTGATTAATTTTTTATTATTTGGAGCTTGATAAGGACTACTAATTTGCTTTGAGTAGTGTATTATGTACATTTCACAACAAATTATGTACCTTTTCACAACAAATTAGTAATAACAATGTATTTATAGACTGCGTGGCTGTCAGTGTTTAGCTTTTTCTGGTTTTAAAATGGATATCATGGTTTCTTCTGGGTAATGTAAATTTCAGAAGAAAATCTATATGGAGGAAAATGTTGCTTTAAAATTCTTTATCTTTTATTATTATTAGTGTTTCTGTAGTAATGGTAGTTGAGATGCTATGCACTGTGCAGTGCTTACCTACAATACACAGTGCAGACCAAATGATGATTTTAAGTTGAAAATGTGCTTACTGCACAATGAAGAGCAAGATGTAATTAGTGTCATAGCACAAATAATATCTCTCCCTATACCTCTGTGAAATATTTATTGCAATCTGTCATTGAATTAGGCCTGCAGATTTTGGCCCATGTGCATTGAAAAAACAGACAATCTAAAAGTTTTTTGTTGGCGTTTCAAATTCTGGTAAACAGGCCTATCAAAAACATTTAGCTTTAGCCTGTGAGATTCCTGTTATCCACTATTTAAACACAAAATATCCAAATATTTATCTGAACAATGGAGACAATAGAAAATGCTCCAGGCACAAAAACAAGAGAAGCTGATAAAACACAGCTAATACTCAGAATTGAGCTCTGTATTATGTCATCAATTTGAATAGCATATATGGTTTTTCTGCTGTATGCCAAAAAAAAACAAACTTAAAGGATCTAAATAGAAAACCATAAGACAATGTAATTCTTTATAACAGATTTTGAGTTTATTGAGCTTGTACAGAAAAAGCCCAGGGAAACATTTTCCTGAATTGCTAATGGATGGCAGAGTTACAGCACTGTTAAAGACAGGATCTCACCAAATTCTGCCCAGCTGTGTATATTTTGCCCTCAGAAGGTTAGGATATGTTTTCTAGGAGAGTTCTTTCCTTGACTGAAGAGTCATTGTCTTAATGGGAATTCCTGTGTTATGTGTTAGGACCCAGAGTTCACTTCCCTCCTTCTAGGAATTTAGCTGACTGCCAGGTTGTCAAGTAGAAAGAGCTGCTGTGAAGAGCTGCAAGAAGCCTCAGCAGATGCTCCCTTCCACCACCTTTGCTTGAGACCTGCTTGCAAGACTTCCTGTAAGCTGCACTGTGACTGCTCTGGCACTTCAGATGCTTTTGTACCTTCCTGATCCTAGCCTGTAGGCTTGACTTACTTTTCAATTTTGACCTTATCTTCTTACTGTGATCTTACTGAGTGATAGCTGATCTTGCATGTTGTCTCAGAACCTTTCTCCTTGTTTGGCACTGTGGACTATGAGGTCACTGTCCTGCTGGCTATGAGGGGTTCTCTGTGCCAGGCTCACCTTGCTTTGCAGATCAGCCCCTTCTTACTATCTGTGACAGATAGTTCAGGTGGGAGACAGGAACTAAGGCATCAGCTTAAAAACAGTGCCTAAAAAGAGCAGAGCTGAGCCCCCATTGAGGTTTGTCCTGGCTTTTTGCAACAACTTTAATCAGCAAGCAGACCCTGAGTCCAGCAAGGTAATATTGCAGAAGGGGAAAGTACACTTCTGGACCTGGTAATATGTGTAACCTCCTCATTTTACTGGAGGTAGTAGCAAACAAACATTTTGTTTGCCAAGATTAAAGTTTCCTTTTTTAATTTTTTTTTTAATTTTTTTATTTTTATTTTTCAGCTTTCCTTACAGTTACAAGGGGCATGTTGTTCGCAGTCTGATTTTTTTTTAATTTCTTTTTCTTCATGGAGATTGGTAAAATGTTTCTTCTGTTCTCCTAGTCAAGATCACTTTAAAGGTATTAAGGTGTCATCCTTGATGTGGATTTATTTTTTGTTTTGTTTCATTTTTTTGTTACATTGGTTTGTTGGGTTTGGGTTTTAGGTTTTACTCTCAAAAGAGAAAAACAGAAAAATAAGGAATAAAATTACTTTAATAACCTTATCATCTCATTTCCTTTTTCTCCCTCCCCAGCCCTCCAAGGCTCATCCTCTGCAGACGGAGCCGTTCCATCTCTTTCAGCCTCTCATACAACAGATTCTGCAACACTTTAATAATTTTTATGGTCCCTTACCAGACACGATCCAGTGTATCCATGTCTTTTCTCATACTGAGAAGTCCAGAATGGACCCAGAACTCTAGGTGTGACCTCACCAGCAAAGTGGAATGGTCACCTCCCCTTAACCAGCTGACAGTACTCCCGTAGAACAGTTGCAAATGTTGTTGACCTTCTTGCTACTGGAAACATCACCGGAACCTGTAAAATTTGTAGTCTTCCAGGATCCCAATGCCATTTTTTTCAAGGCTGATTTCCAGCCTATTGTCCTCCACCATGTACTGATACAGGATCTGAATTGCCCATCTGAATGGCAGCATAATCATGGTGTGTATGAACAGCTCCCTAAAGTTTTGAATCATCCACAGACTTGATCATCACCCAGTCATGAATAAAGATCTTAAACGGTGTTGTCCCCTTATTAGTCCCTGAGCCACACTGTCTGGTCTAACCTAATCCCTGCAAGCTTTGACAATGTCTTTATCCTAACTCATATCCCTGCTTTCATCACTTGTATGCTTCATTTTTACATTTATGTTTTATTGAGAGTGGTTTATTTATCGGTATAGGCATCAAGTTTACATAATTGTTGTGAAGGTAAAATCTTGGCCTGCCAATTGTGTTTTGTGTTTATTTTCTGTGTCTCTTCTGATGGAGATGGTACTGGTAGGCAAGGGGCATCTGTCAGTGCTGAAATGCATTTTATCCTAGAGTGAAGCATTTGATCCCTGGGCAAGAGGCAATGTAGTCATTTGGAATTTATTGAGAAGGATATAGGGCAAAACATGAAATTACTACTTTTGCCTGGAGTTTGGAGATAAAAAGTCAGTGCCTTAACACGAAAAATGGTTTCTCAAACTTCAAGGGGGTATGGGGGAAAGAGTGCTTGAGGTTCACTTGCAAGAGCATCTCCTTTTGCTAAATTATGATTCTGCAGGACAACATAAAAAAGGGCTGTTAATTCACTCTGACTGATAACCTGGTCTGTTAGGGAGGGAAAGGGTATGTCTTTGTCTGATATATGCTCAATCTCACAGAATAGTCCCTTTTCTTTATTGCTAATGGTAACTTAATGATTTCCTTTTTTCTTGTCTCACTGTGAAAAACAAACAGGTTTCTTGTCCTTCTCCCAGCTCTCTGCTTAGATTTCAAGATGTTACACAAAAGCAGGGTTAAATGTGACCTCCTATGTGAAGTCCATGACAGTACATTTTTGTTTCAAAAGGGATATCTTTCTTCACAGTATTTCAATAAAATATGAAGCATTGCTAAAACGAAGTAAATAAGACACTTCAAAATTAACTTGTTTCTTCTTTTAGCTAAAGTAGTGGTACTCTGCAGTGACTAGTATGATTTAATACAGATACAGTTGTGAAGTACTAAAACTGGCAGTAGGTCTGCACTGTGAAAGAATTATCTGTCACAGTATGCCTGACGGCTACACTGTATTGTTCTTTAATTTTGTCCTGGAGTTCCTTGGAGAATTTCTGTCAAACATTTCCCTATGTTATATCAGGTCATATAATACTGAACCTCAACATTAAAGAACACTGTCACAGTTTAAAGACAAATTTAGGAGAGGACACTCTGGAATGGGTTGTCTCCTCTAAAAGAGTTCCAACAATCCTGTTCCACCAAGAGGAAAGGAATACTAATGAATGAAAGTGAAAAAAAAAGAAAAAAAAAAAACACAACAACAACAACAACAAAAAAAACCCAACCAAACAAAAAAACCCGCAACCTCAAAACCCCAAACCCAACAGTTTATTAACAAACAGAACATCCACAATGCAAGTGGAAAAAAAAAAAAATTAAGTGCTAGATATTAAGCCATTGGATATTAAACCTTACCTCTCCCCAGGCACACCAGAACAAAACCCCAGAATTCCAGGGAAAAAAATACCAGATCATGTCATGGCGTGGGAGGTGGCACCAGTGTCTGTCTCAGGGGAAAAACAACAAACAGAAGCTTCATGCAGTGGTTTGGGAAACGGATGAAGATCTGATGAGTCTCTGGCATAGATCTCTTCTCTGCAGCAGATGAAGAAGCTGGGGTGAAACTCTGGGTGTACTTTCTCTCTCTGGCTTGGCTTTTCCGAGATTTGGGAGTGGAACAGCCCCTCTCCTGCTGATCCTGACCTAACCCTCTCCAGCAGGTCCTGTTTTCTTTGGTCTCAGACTAACAAGCTGCCGCCTCAAAAAGTCGCAGTGGAATTTCTGCTGCATCTTCTCCACAGTGATGAAAGGGGAAAAAACTTCTGGCCTGGGCTAACAAAACCAAGCCAGCCAAAAAAACCCCAGACTGCAGCACATCCCTGATGCCAGGGTAGTGAGGTTTTGGGAAAGCTGCCAAAGAGCCTAAATCTCCCCCCTCCCCGGGCCACAACAAAGATACAGCAACCATTTTTGGGCATAAAGCTGAGTATCAGGGAATAGGCTAAACACCATAAATAACCCCAAGACAAACACCTAGACAAAGCTGACATTCATGGGCCTTGAGCAGATGTATCCATGACTGGAGAGAAAGCTGGTGGATATCATAGATGAGTGACAGTGGTCTTGCAATGTCACGAGCCAGCTTCCTCAGCACTCGTATCTGTCCCCATCAGGGCACACGGGTTTACATATGCCAAATTTGAATGTTCCCTGATATGATCTTCCACCAAGGCTACATCTTGGGGTTTGGGTGAGAAAGATGCATGATTTTTACCTTTTTTATATTTAAATAATTCTGGGATCTGTTTTTGTTTGTTTGTTTGTGGTTGTTTTGTTGGTGTTGGTGGTTTTTTTAATATGGATATATTTAGATAAAGAAATTCTGCCTGCAGCTTCTTCTTGTCTAAGTATTAGATGGAATATGCAGGCATTCTAACTTTCAAAATTACCTCCAGAATCCTGAGAATTGTTGGAAAAAATGGCAATATTCTCTTTAGGAAAATGCCTATTTACATGAAAACCTGTGAAGACCAGAGTCGAAAAGTTCAGTATTATAAAATATACGCCACTGTTTCTCTTGGGTATATCTCTTGAAAGAGAGCTGCATCTTTCAAGACAATTTCTCAGCATACTTCCACTACTTAAATGTATTTTAAAAAGCTTTTTAAAGAAAGGATTCTGTTGCTGTTTACCATAAATGAAGAGGTAGCAAGAGTATTTACTTAATTATTCACCATTTGTGGTACTAAATCTCTATACATTTGACAAAAATAGCATCACAGTACTATTAAAAATCTTTCACTCGCTTTCATGCTACAGTGGCCATACAACTATTTTTATGCCAGTGTCATTAGATCAGCTTTTTCTCAGCTCAGTTTAGGCTAGTCAACACTTGTCTTCCTTATTGTCCTTTACTGCAATAATTGCTTTCCCCTTTGGGCCATTTACTTTAGAGTCATGTCATATTGCTGATGACATAAAGCATTCATACAAGAACATCCCAAGTGTTGTTTCTTTATTTATTTATTACATTTGTATTCATTAACATTACTCTGCCCTACCATTGTGTTGTGATAACTGTACAGTGTATTGTAAAGAATAAAGAGGAGGCTTTTTAGCAGGTTCTACCCATGCGTCGCCACTGCTGTCTGTATTCTGCAAACATATGCAAACACTTCATATGAGAAGAGTTATATTCTCCAATCTACAGTGTAAAAAAAATCCTATTTCTGAAAGCAAAGGAAGCAACAAAAGTATAGTGTCTAAACATATTAGAAGAGATAAGAAAAAAACTGATTTCATTTTCACTCAGAAAAATCCAGAATATTTTTTTCTTTGAACACTGTATTTCAAGGATTATTGAAAATATCAAAACTTGTTAGAAATAAGGGTTAGATTTTTTTTTTTTTTAATCTAAAATAACCTTCACACGAGAAAGACACCAGTTCTTACTGGAACAAGAGACAAAGTGAGGAAGAGGGAGAGACAGAGCAGTTAATTTAAGAACACTGAAAGAATTCCCTGCCTTCAATTTATACAATGAAGGGGGAAAATAATCAGAAAGAAAGATAAAGTTTCTGCTATTGAGATTATGAGAATTTTGTATAGTATTACATTAATGATAGTTTACAATAATTTGATTATGGTTAGGCAGATGGTCCTTCAAGTGTCATGTTAAAGAACCACATGTTGCTCAGGTTGGGAAGGTTAGAAATAATAGCATACTTGTAAGAATATTCAGACTATTTCTGTGACTGTGTATCTTTGAAATGACTTAATATTTCCTGTATTCTCAGGAAAAAAATATTCTGTAGAGAGTTCATCTTAAAATTGGATCAGGATAGCAGCCTTAGAATTGAGCCCTGTTAAATGTTTGCTAAGTGCTTTACACAAAAGGCAATAATATTGTGCCAGTTTTCAGAGGAAACAGAGATGAGGCCGTAGCAATGCACAAGTTCACACTGCAGAATTCTATTCTTATAGAAAAAAGGTTAATGCATTTTAATGTGTTTCTCTGGCAAATGTCGCAAAAGTAGTGATAGGAATCTATTTTTTTTTTTTTCTGAAAACCCTGTGACATGGCAATATTGACAAGAACTCTTGAAAAGAATGTGTCTGCCTGAGTGGTATGAGGAAAGAATGAAAGATGGAAAAGTAGAGCAAGAAAAGATACTCTGAAAACTGAAAATAATTTTGCCAATGCTCCTTAAGGTGTGGTTATGATAGTGAGACTTACTAAGGTTTTTTAAGTTTCTTGAGGAGTAATTGGATGAGCATAGTTCACATATTTTTATCAGGCAATTTTTTCCACTACCTACTACAGGTAGAGGGAATAGCAGAGAGTCTGTAATGAAAAGACCTTGAGGATATCAAGGATTCTCTCTGAAAGAAAAAAAAAAGAAAAAAACAGATATTGAAGGCAGAGTGCTTCTGACATTACTCAGTGGAGTAAATTATCAAAGGACCAGGCACTGTAGAAATTATACATATCCTCAAAGGTAGCAGTACCATCAGAATCCACAGCTGGAGAAATAGAAATGTTCACAGGTTTTTAAGAAAAAGAATGTGAGAGGTTTTTGTTGTGGTTGTTGTTGTTTAAGAAAAACTTTGGCATGTTGAAGTTTTTCTAATGGCTTCTCTGAGAGACTGATGAACACTAGAGCAATGGTGATGTACTCCAACATGAAGAGAGGTACTTGATATTTGAAAAGAGCATTCTTCTGTATCAAGGAGAATAAAGAAATCCCCCTTCACTCTTTCAAGAGAAAAAAAAAAAGAAAAAAAAGGAAAAAGAAGAAAGAAAAAGAAAAAAAAAGAAAAAAAAAGCATAAAAGTACAAATTTTCAGTTCAGAGTGAATGTTTGTAAGAATTACCATATAAACACATTTACAATTTTGTTGCTATATGGTCACGCTCTGTTTCTAGTGGTTCTGGATTCTGCGTTAAATTCAACTTCTCCCTCAGAAACATATAATGAATCAAATGTCATAACTCTCCAGAAAAAGTGAGATAAATGGGTCCAGACTATTAAAACACCTAACAGGTTGGGTTTATTTAATTTTTCTATTCTGGAATTTATTAGGCTTTCATTTCCTGAACTGTCACATCTTCATTAAAATGAGTTTTATTGTCCAGCTTTTCCTTGTCATCAGATTAAATACTAACTATTAGAAACAAAACACACTTTCATGACCTATCTCCTAGGCATCCTCTCATACATAGTACCCCTCCAGGTTACTGAATTGTGGAAATTGTGAAATCCAAAAATTCAGGAAGTATTACTTCATCATGTTCTTTTCAGTAAGGAAAAAAGTAACACACTTATAGAAGTTGTCTTGTTACAGATTGTGCAGCAAAGCCTATTCAATAAAAATCTGACTTACATATTTTAATTAACATGGTGCAACCTGTTCTGGGGGTAATATTAGATGTAGGCTTGTGTGAACTACACGGCATAAATTGCTTTAGTGTGGCCGTGGAATTTCCATCTCTCTCTGAATTACAGTTGCAGTTGAACATTTTTATTTTTGAATTAATTCTTTTAGTGACTGTGAACACAGGAAACATCTTTCACTTCATACTGTCTCATAGAACTTGCTTCAGGAGCTTAGCAAAGTAGAGGGATTTTCAAAGTCTTTTAAATATATTGTGTAGTTTCTAGATATAGTGTATCCTTTCCTTGGCTCACTTCAATTGGATTAGACTTCTCACAGTATACCTTCTCACAGCTCGGTGATGGGAGAGTACTGACACAAGAATTTATTGATAAATATTTTGATGTTGATTGATAATACAGTGGAGCTGAAGAGAAAAGCAGTAACCTATTTTCATAAACAGACACTGAAACAGTTTTTCACATTCCTTTTTCGAGTGTTGCAGAAAAGGAATATGAAGTAGGAAATGGGGGCAATGCAAGTTTTAAGTATTCTTAAAATATTTGTCCTTGAAAGGAGCCAGGCAGACGTTCTGCAGTATGAAGCTGGCTGAACCCCAGGGTACAGCTGCTGCACTGCAGAGAGAGGAGTGCAGCAACAGCAGAGCCTGTAAAAATAAACACATGTGAAGACTAAACTGATGAGTGCTCTAAAGACAACAGCAAGTTTTATGTGGCAGATATAACCTTTGCCTTGAAGCTGTTCTAAAGAGGAATGTCTAGCAACATTACTTGCCTTTGCAAGATATTTGGAAGGCCAGAGATGGAAATATAAATAACAATTTAGATAAGTTCCTTCCTAGCTCAAATGAATGGTTGCAAAATGAATAATTAGCACATTCTCCTGAGACAAAATATGATCAGAACCCATTGAGACAAATAAAAGCCCTTTTCCTGTCAAATGAAAATCATTGACTTTGATTACAAGTGTTATTTTCATATTTGTCTACTAAGTCATTAGTACTATTTAGCATTTTTTACTATTTGCTTTTATCTGGATTTGCAAACACTGGAATGAATGAATGGCCCTGGAACCCCTTTTTCCTGCTAAAGCCACTGGGTGATTGTGCGTAGTCTCTTCATCTGTTGTGTGATACAAATTTCTGATAGAACAGTGGAAAGATGCATGCTTTCAAGAAGATATCAATTAAAAAGACACACTTGGGCTTTTTTCTCAAATAATTATTAATTCCTTTTTTATGTTACCTTGTAGTATTTCTGTAGTGGGTTTTTTTGTTTGTTTGTTTGTTTGCTTGTTTTGTTGTTTGTTTTTTTTGTTGTTGTTATTTATCAGGTTTTTTTTACAAGACCTGAATAGAAAAGTAGAAAATTAAAATTGCTGTATTTCAGTAGTACTTTAATTTTTTGCTACTTAACTCTCTAGCAGTCTGGATTTCACTTTACTGCACCCTACAAATCAGAATATTATGCACTTTAAAGAAAATGTCTTTGAAATAGCAATTAATTTGTCAATCATGCATTCTAAAGGACTAATTTACACATACTAATAGATTTTAAAGGGGGTTTATGTCATTGTTTTTTAAGGGTTTTATTGAACTGTGAAAAAAAATTAAAATTAGTCATAAATCTTCAATTTAATCAGAAAAAAGTTACAGGAATTTGGCATCTCTGTGACCAGATATAGTCAGAAAAATTAGTCTTTAAAGACTTTTAGGAAGAAGAGCACAGGCATTTAGTTGCTTGGAAAGAAATCCTAATTATTCTTTCCATCTTCTCAACGGACATAGTTTAAATATTGTTGATAATCTACTTGCCAATATGGTATGGCTGCAAAAGACATGATTTTAAGAGGAAAAGGGACCAAAAAAGTAGTCATTTACATTTATTGTAAGGAATTTATGAGAGGTTTGTTTAAAAAAATGAATTAAAAGAGGAGCATGTCAAATTCAAGTAGTCTTTTAAGTTAACAACTTGAAAAATCTGAGTTTGATATTTTCTATAGTGATGTAAATCTTAGTAGATTTTTTACTTTTCTTTGACTTGGTTCAGACTAGAATCCTTCACTACTCTTAATGTCTTTCTCAATATGAACTTTTTCTGCTTAACAGTGGGCATGTGTTTGAAGGATAGCACAAATTCAGTGTGATTTTTTCTCTGTGTTTCTCTGTTTCCGGTAATTGAATGAAAATTTTGTGAAATTTAATGAACATCAGACTATCAACACAATATCCAGAGTGATTAATAAAAACAACTTTTAAATAGATTTTAAAGAAATCACCAAGCTTAAGAGTACCTGCAAATTTATGACTATAAAATATAGGAAGTTCTATCTGGAAAAATATAGCAGCAAATATAAACTGTTTTTTTTATAAATTCACTCTTTATCAGACAAGATGACCATCATAGAATTAGAAATGAGACATGTTTTCAACCGAGAGAAAAAAATACCAATCATCATCCATTTTTTAGATACAATCTGAAATTCTATAGTAACTTTTTAGACAGAGGAAGACACCCTAAAAAGTTAAAAATATTCTTTTAGATTTGAGGACTATATTTTGAAATTTCAGGCAGTTATTTTTGGTCAATAAGCTTTTCTACAAAAATTGCAATGCATTAAATTACTGTTCAAATGTAAAAGAAGAGACAGATAGACAAGGCCATCTTGTCCATTTGTGGATAATGTTTATAAGACATCAATTTCACTAACAATAGATTAAAAATCTGGTTATCTAGTGTAGCATCGTGCTTTGGGTTCAAATTCACAGAGATATTTCATTGTAGATGAATTAAAATTTTTTGTTGTTGTTATCAACCATCATCATGAAAGAAAGTCTTGAACACATGATTGCAAAACTCAGGCTTTCTACTTGCAGATAAACTAAGAATTTTTTGTCCTCATGTTGAAGGCAGCCAGCAGTGTACTGAGCATGCTCTAGGAGAGTATGTGACAGGCTGCTACCATTTCCCTGGGACGCAGGTTCCAGTACCCAGTTACTCTCTGGATGAAAATATTTTCCTGATATCTGACCTAACCCTCCCCTGACACAACTTCAGGTCGTTCCCTTGGGTCCTGTCACTGGTCACCACAGAGAATAGACCAGTACCTGCTTTTCCTCTTCCACTCATGAGGAAGTTGTAACTGCCATGAGGTCTCCCCTCAGTCTCCCCCAGGCTGAACAGACCAAGTGGCCTCAGCTGCTCCTCATATTCTTCCCCTCAACCCCTTCATCTTCCTCATTGCCTTCCTTTGGACACTCACTAATATTCTTTAATGTCATTTTGATATTGTGGCACCCAGAACTGCCCCCAGCACTCGAGGTGAGGCCACCCCAGTGCAGAGCAGAGCAAGACAATCCCTCCCTTGCCTGGCTGGCCATGCTGTGCCTGATGCCCCCAGGACAGGGTTGTCCCTCCTGGCTGCCAGGGCACTGCTGGTTCATGTTCCACTTGCTACCAACCAGGACGCCCAGGTTCCTTTCTGCACTGATTTCCCCAGCCCCTCATTCCCCAGTCTGTACATACATCCAGAGTTGCACCATCCCAAGGGCAGGATCCAGCACTTGTTTTTATTAAAATTCCTACCATTGGTGTTTGCCCAGCCCTCCAGTTTGTCCAGGTGTCTCTGCACAGCCTGTCCACCTTCAAGGGAGTTAACAGCTCCTCTCAATTTAGTACCATGAGCAAATCTAGTATAAAACTTGGTATAAATACTTATTATATAAATATTGTTTTTCTCTTTTAGTTTCTGTTCCTCTTGAACTGCAGCTAGTCTGCTCTTAATATAGCAGAATAGTGACTAAAACATGCTTACCTGTTCCATTAAGTGATGTTCATACTTTCCCGTGGTTTGTTTTGGAGGATAAGTGTTCTTGATTTTCAACTCCTTTTTTATGCCTGTTATTTTGGAAGTAACATTTCTTTTTGTGGCTTAAAATACCTTTTCTTTAGTTGCACACCTCATTAAATTTATTTCCTTCTTTTCTCCACAGATCTCTTTCTCTCTACCTACCATTCAGTTTCTCATGGGTAAAAACCAATTACTTTACACTGAGTACTGGCAAAATAAAAACTGTTTTCATACCCTCTGATTCTTTGTCTTTTGTACTGACTTTTGAGTTCAAGAACACAATGCCTTTTTCATGTTTTAAGAGTGTCAACTGAAATCCTAACTACATTAAAATCTATGTCAAATCCGTCTACATTTAAATGATGACTAGATTTATACAATATGTTGCAGAAGTATACACTTTGTGAAATGCCACTGGATTATCCTTTATTGTCCTGAGCATTACTCATGACATTACTCACAAAGAGTACTGCAAACTCTTAAATTCTATTCCCAAGTAAAATTCCTATAGTAAGAGATATGCAGGATGCTACTGGATTTTAAATGCATGTTTATGGTATTTAACAACCTTATTTCCAGTCAAAATTAAGTATTGAAGAAAATAACGGTTTACACAATACTTTAGACATATTTATGGTTTTATTGGACCTTATCAGATTATTTGCATCCCCAAATACTCAGCTGATATCAATGTTTCCAGCAGCAAGAAACTATAGGGGAAAAATTTCAATGACACCACTCATTACTGAGGTAAAGAAATATGGGAGAACCTGCAGGTTTGCAGTCCTGAAAAAGTGTGGCTCTACAGTTGTCCTCGAGTCACTAAAGGGAGGGTAATTCAGCCCCAAAACTCTATGAAAGTTTCAGTATCTTTCTTCCCATGGAAATGTTATACATAATTTTTTTTAAAAGTTAAACAATCAAAAGAAATTGATTCTGTGGTTACTCTTGGGTAGTCAGTGGTGGCTGCAGCCTGATGAAGTACATGTAAAATGTCAACTATGAAAATGAAAGGCTTGTGTTTTTTGTTACAATGCCTAAATAAATAAATAAATAAAATGTTGACATTCAGCTATGTTTTTTGGGGCAACTGTTTTATAGTCTGTGATGATATGTTGAAACATTATGAATAGAGAAAACTTAAATACCAAAGTGAAATTAAAAGCAAAAGAAGCACTGAGAAAATTTAAAAGAAAAGGGAAATGCATTCTAAATAATACCAAGGGATTTCAATGCAAGGAGGGATTTGTCCTCTTCTTTTTTTTTTTTTCACTTGTGCTCCAAGTGGAGTCAAGAACAAAGGACCAAAATTGAAAACAGTTGACATCACTTTTCAGCTGTACCCTTCATCTGTACCTTTTGATATTTAAGCTTCATATTTTTAATTACGTGTACAGGTTCTCCTTGCTGCTAATGTAAAAATACATATTCTCTCTAGAACTAAGTAAAGATACACATAAGCATTAAATAATGAGCATGTCTCTCAACCCAAATATAAAATATTAAGACTCTGTGGAAGACATGTTTGCTATATCTAGCTCCCATCAGACTTTATTTTTGCAGGTGTCACGGCAACAACTGATTATCTACTAGATGGGAAATCATTAATGTCTCATTTTCTAATTCATTTCCTGATTTGGATAATTTCTTGCATTTTCATCTACCTCCTGCTTATCTTCCTTGTACTCAGAATGTTAATTTCTGTTTCAAATCAACTTCCATTGAAGTCAACACGTTCCTAAATAAATGTAATTCTTTTAATAATTGTGGTCCATCTAGAATAAATTCTGGTTTTCCTGAAATATTAAGAAAGTAAATTTCTTCATCTATGTGTTTTCTAATTTTTAATTTAAGACTTTTGCGTAAATATACCAGCAATATGTTAGGGTCATTGTTATCCAAAAACAAGAGAAAATTTTATCTGTAACTACTGACACATATTTTTCCCTTTAGATTTTCAAAGTTGTTCAAGAGAATCTAAACTAGAATGATGTTTTAATTATTATTTTGTGCTTCTTTTCTTTGTAAAAAGATTGTTAACATAATACTAATTTATTTTTACTAATCCAAAAGTCATAATTCAAACTCCCTTTCTAATGAAGACAGGATATGTGTCTATATCAACTTCTATTGATACAACAGGTTTTTTTAATTAAATTGCTAAAAGATATTCTTGGTTCAATTTAGGTTTCCGAAAGCATATGAATGTATCTTTATTAATGGTATTAGTCAGCAAAATTCTAGATATGGTAAGCTTGGATTTTTATAAACATAAATTACACTTGGTGCAGGTTTCAGATTCTAGGTTTGATTCTTACTTATCTCTTCCTTTTCTTTTTCTCATTGTTAATAATGATGTCTGAAATGAAACCTCAGGCAAGGCTTAATTTCAGATGTGCCTGGATTTTTTTCCCTGTTTGCTTTTTGGTGCTTATTTAAAATGCTCATCACACTGCAGAGAAGTTGCAAAAGGATATGTTTGTTCTTCAAAGCTTTATGTTTTACTAAAAAGAAAATTGAATCTGCATTTTTTCTTTTTCAGCATTCTAATAATGGCATTATAGAAGGAAAACCATGCAAAACCAGATTTTAAGTTTAATCCCTACAGATCCACAGTGTCAAAGCACCATGCACTGTCAGCTTACTCCCCAAAATTAAATGGCAGGCTCTCAGCAAACTCAGATTTGTGCTTTGTCATTTTTTACATTCTGGCATATAACTTAACCTTACAAAATAAGGTTCGCATATGCATAAATCTTGTATTTGTCTTCAGCTGCCAATATCTATTGCTCATCAAATTTACTCTCTTCATTTTTGACATACTGTTAATTTTGTAATCTTTAAGATTATTATTGTACTGTGTTACTTGGGGAAATAATTTCAATGTCTGTAACTATTTTTACATATCTCAATAAGTTTTTATTTGACAGGTGGTTTAGTTTCTAGAAATGATAAATGAACATTAACACATGTTCTTCTAAGGACAGACAGCTAATTACATAAAAATGTAATTTCTCATTTATGTATTTATTAAATTAGATATTCTTTGTTTTCTTTGTTTCTTGGTAGCAAGACAATATGTCTTTGATTCCTTGTGGCCTTCACGTCTTCCTCCTTAGTCTACATATAATAAAAATAAGGCAGTCATAGTAATTTTAAAGTGAGTAATATATATATTTAGGATGGATCGAACATGTTTTAAATTAATACCAAGAAGATTGAAGTACTTATATATTATTCTTTTTTCACATTTCCAGCATATATTTCAGCTTTGCAATGAGAAATTTAATGTCTTAAAACCACACCCAAAATTTGTTTGACCCAATCAGACTTTTTTTCTTTTTTTTTGTTCAAAATGGATATTCACTAAGTCCAAGTCAAATTCTTGAGAAAGTGTTGAAACAACAGCAATAGGTGAAGATAAACTCTTTCGTTTAAAATAGGTTTTGTTCATGGTCAAGGAAAAAAGAGAGAAAAAAATAGAAAGAGCAAAAAACTACTAGAAGGGTATACACAGAAGATTGTTCTTCATATGTGAAATCAGACATAAGCCTGAACTGCACTGCTTGTATCCAGACTGGAATTATGCAAAAGTGTTGAATGTTAGCTCTGTACCAGTACATAAATTTCTAGTTTTATCATGCATTTTGCTTAGACACATTATCTTGGGATTTTTAGCATTTAAATTATTTGAACAATATAAAATATTTGAAAAAATAAGTGTTTCAGTGAATAGATATATGTTCTCTAGTTTAATAAAGATTTTTTTTTAAAAAAAAGAACTGCTTACAAGATATCTAAATCCAATTCCTTTGGCTGAATTTTTTAGAGAAGAAAAATAGCATGACACATAATTCAGCTTTGCACACTCACAGCATGTAGTGCCTAATGCTAAAGATGTTTAGCGGACGAAGACAGTTTCATGCTTTTCTCCTGAACCCACAGAACAGTCAAAGCCAATAGTGTACATAATAGATTGCCCTGCAGTATTTCAAGGCACTACTACTTTCTCCTGGAAACCTGACATTGATTTTTAAGACACACACTATTATTTTATTACTTAAAGAAGTAGCAATAATGGGCCACCAACCAAGGCATTGCTAGTTTTAAGCACGAGATTCGTTTAATGAGGTTGTACTAGTCTCCAATCCTTTTAGATATTTATACTGCTCCCATTTCATTACACTTCAATTTTTTTGCAGTATTAATGAAATAATTCTCAAAATATCCACAATGTTAAGAAATAATTTACAGTGATATGGAGCAAAAGAGGACACAAGATAGAAAGAAATTAAGACTCCCCAAAGTTTTCTGGCCTAAACAAACAGGCAGATCTTTACTGGGGTGTTTTTGGTGGTTTTTGTTGTTGCTGATAGTTTTGTTGTTGTTGTTTTTTGCTTGGTTTGGAGATTTTTTTTTTGTTGTTTTGGGTTTTTTTATTTTTTTTTTTTCCTTTCAAAGAATTAATTTAGGGACCTAAATATACTTCAGATCTGATTAGCACCTTCGTTTCCTCTGTAACCACAAGACAATTAACACCACTGACTTGAATGTTCACCACAAACTCACAATGCATATTTTCTTGGTATTAATAAGCCTAGTGGTGGAGTCCTTAAAAATGAATCCCTTGACTGCTAAGAAGGAAGGGAATATTTTTCAAACCTGGCTGAGAAATAAATGGAAGTGAACAAGAGTGTAGGCCTTAAACCTGCTCAATTAACATTGAACATTTGTAACATGCATCATAAATTTCAATTCAAAAAGTTGGTCTGCCATAAAGTACAGGACAATATCTATCTCAGACAGAATGCAAATTGGGGAAAATATATCTAAGCACGCCTGAGCTGAAAGGTAACCAAATTACAGGAATTAGTATAAAAAGGAGGCTAAAGTCATTAAATGTTTTTGAGGGCAGAAGAGATGAGCCATTAAAAAAAAAAAAAAGCCCAACAAAACAGGTCAGGCAACTATGTTTTCTATGCTGTTTACTGTTACTAAAACCCAAAAGTAACCATCATTAGCAGCTAGTGATTAGTGGTGATCAGGCAGAGCAGGTAGTGGAGCAGAAGTGGCTGTTCTTCCTGCAGTGTTTCAAGGTTTTGCTGCTGGGCAAGATCCAGGACAGAGCACAGCAGTATTTAAATACTTTTTAAACAATTCTAAGTAAATTTCACAGTTGTACATTATGGATTGAGTAATTATGTATCAGTCTGTTAATTTCCCTTTTTATCTTTTTCTCTCCTTCAGTGAAGTTCTGATTTAATCATGCCTGCAAAGACCAGTCTTTGTGATTTGTGAGTTGAATTAGTAATGTGCTAGGTAACATTACTATATGGAATAGTGTATTGTGGAGTTTCTGGGATGACTATGCTACACCTTATTTGTTATCTGTCCTGACCAGCTCTGTTCCTAGAACTAAAACCTGCAGACAGCACGAGCATGTCAGGGTTGCCATGGAGCCTCTCTTAAATTTACCTGTATCCATTGATTTCTCACAGCAAGTGGCCAGCACTTAATATTTGTCTGCAACACAAAGGAATTCCTGCTGTTTTATCCAGTAAGTCACCTCATTAGGGTGACAGCTCAAGGCCCCTACACAAAAGCATGCAGCATGAGGTACAAGTAAAACAAGTTAGAGACATTCACACACCTACAGGGCTCTGATCTTACTGGCATTACAGAGACATGGCTGGGTGGCTCCTGTTACTGCAGTGTTGGAATGGAAGAACACCAGCTTTTCAGGAAGGACAGGAAGGGAAGATGATGAGGTAGTGCTGCCCACTCTGTCAACGACCAGCCAGAATGCATGGACCTCCACTTGGATGTAGATAAGGAGGGAGCCTAGATATTAAGGGTCAGGATTAAAGCAAAAGCAGGGGCAGGTGACATTATGGTGGGGAAGCACTACAGGCTCCCTCTCAGGATGACTAAGTGTATGAGGCCCTCTATTGAGTGATAGGAGCAACCTCGTGTTCACGTGGTCCACCTAGTCCACAGGGGGAACTTACACTACTCAACTTATATGTTGGAGATGCAATATTACACAGCATAAGGAATCCAGGAGGCTCTTGGAATGTGTTGAGGATAAATTCCTTCTCCAGATGATAAAGAAACCAATGAGAAGCAGTGCTGGAACACAAGGAGAGACTGGTGGGGATTGTGAAGCTCAAGGGCGGCTCAAGGGCTGCAGTGACCATGGAATGGTGCTACAGTTCTTAGGGCAGTGAGGAGGGTTCATAGCAAGCTCATTATGCTGGATTTAGGAGCATAGACTGTGGCCTGTTCAGGACTCTGCTGGCTGAGTACCATGGGATAGAACCCTGGAGGGAAGAGCACAAGAAAGATGTTTAATATTTAAGGACCACTTTCTCCAAGCTCATGATGAAGTCAAGCAAAGCCATCAGGAGGCCTGCATGGATGTGTAAGGAGCTACTAGACAAACTCATAAAAGGAAAGCCTACAGGGGTGGAAGCAAGGACAGGTAGGCTGGCAGGAAAAGGAACAACCAGGATCTGGTTAGGAAAGCTGAAGCCCTGCTAGAGTTAATCTTTCCAGGGACATCAAGGACAACATGAAAAACATCTCTAGATACATTGGCGATTGTAGTTAGTGATATGTAGTGAGCGCTGATCCAGAACGGTCGGGACAAATGGAGACAAGAGATCTCTAGAGCCCGGTCTTATGATACAGGGTTTATTGTGGGGGCCCTGCTCGGAGATGCCAGCCACAGCTCTGAGGCAGGCCCCAAGGAATGGGGGTAGGAAGAGAAAGATCGAGAGAGTAGGGAGAAGGGGAGGACAAAGAAAACAAAGATGGCAAAGACAGCAAAGAAGGCAAAGATGGCAAAGACGGCACTGTCTTCCCCAGTGCCCCTTTTCAAGGGGGCTTGAAAGTGGGTGGGGGAAAAAACTTTGGACCAATGGGATTACAGATACATCATACTTCAGGGGAAGGTTACAAGTGCAAGATAAACTACATTTTTGAGGAATAAAGCAGAACATCTTATCAGACCCTTTGCTTTGTCTGTGGGACAGAAAAGGGAGTTACTTCCACCAGCTGCACCACTGCCCACTGGTTGCTCAGCAACCAAGGTCTGTCACCTCAAAGCTCGTTTTCATCTCAATCTGGCTTGCATTGTCTGCACTTTCCACATAAGGCCTTCTTATTTCATCTTCCCCAACAGGTGATAATAAGAAGACCAGGGAACTGTGACCCCTCACCTGATGGAAGCAGAAAATTCAGTTTCCTGAGATGTGAAGAAGTGTGAGGTAATCAAAAACTTTTTTGTTTCTGTCTTCCTTGGCCAGTACTCCAGCCATGCCATCCAATCCAAGAAGGCAAAGGCAGGGACAGAGAGACTGAAAAACCACCTGCTGTAGGCGATCAGTTTTGGCACCCTCTAAGGAAACAGAAGGTGCACAAGTCCATGGAACCTCATGAGATGTACCCACAGGTCCTAAGGGAACTAGGGGAGAAAGTGGCTAAGCTACTATTCATCATATTTGAAAAGTTGTGGCAGCCAAGTGAAGTTCCCACCTTGTGGAAAAGGAAAACATAACCCCAGTTGTTAGAAGGGGAAGGGAGAAAGACCCATGGAACTACAGGCCTGTAAGTCTCATCTCTGTTCTTGGCAAGACAATGGAGCAGATCCTCCCATAAATTATGCTCAGTCATATGTAAAATAAGCAACTGTATCCTAGGCTGCTCAAAAGAAGTGTGACCAGGAGGTCGAGGGAGATGATTCTCCCCCTCTACTATTCTCTCATGAGATCTCGCCTGGAATACAGAATTGAGGTCTGGTGGTCCCAACAAAGGAAGGATGTGGACCTTCTGGAGTGCATACAGAGGAGGGCCTCAAAGATGATCAAAGGGCTGAAGCACCTCTTTTATGAGGACAAGCTGAGAGAGTTGAGGTTTTTCAGCCTGGAGAAAGGAAGGCTTCAAGGAGACCTTATAGCAGCTTTCAATTTCCTGAGGGGGACCTACAAGAAAGTTGGAGATGGACTATATGTAAGACCATCTGGTCCTATGACAAGGGGAAATGGCTTTAAACCAAAGGAGGGTCAGTGTAGATTAGATATTAGGAAGAAATTCTTCACTGTGAGGGTGATGAGGTACTAGAAGGAGTTGCCCAGAGAAGCTGTGGATGCCCTACCACAAAACTTTCAACGCCAGGTAGGATGGCCTCTGAGCAATCTGGTGTAGTGAAAGGTGTCCTTGTCCATAGCAGAGTTGTTGGAAATATATAATCTTTAAAGTCCCTTCCAATTCGAGCCATTATGTGATTCTATCAACTTTTGCTTTGGCCTAGGCATAAAGAATGAATTAATCCACAGCAAATTTAACTGGTTTTGCAACCAGAATTTCTGCCCAAGATAATATTGCTTTTCTGTTTGTAACTCATGGAGAAGCAAGATCTTTCAAATAATAATCTTGTGTGTCAACAGTTATAAAGGGATAAGGCTGCCACACATGTGCAACAAATTGTTTCATTTTCAATTAGCATTAATCAAAAGCTCTGAGATATACTTTTCTTACTTCACTAGTAAAAAGTTTCCATCTGCTTAATAAGAATTTGAAGTAAATGACAGGCACTACAGAAGAAGTCACTATCTACTAAGTGTGTCATCATCATCCCAGTTATTTAATGCACAATAGATTCATTTTAATTCTACCAGAGTCGCAATCAGCATTTATTTGTATTCAGTTTTACATAAATCTGGGCCTGAATTCAGAGTTGTAAGTTAAACAGGAGTTTCCAGGGGAATAATATTTTGGCTTCATTGTGTTTTCCTTAACAGTCTGCTAACATATGTTAAATCATATTTGATATTTATTTATGGCCAACTCCAATCCAATTTGACATCTGAAGTGCTTGGCTTCTTTTGTTTTGTTTTGTTTTCCCCCTCCATCATCCTGAATTACAATCTTAAATTCCATTTCATATAATGTCAACCCATTATGGTATTATGTATAAGGGTTGTAACCTGAAGCTTGAGGTGGCAGTGGCATTGTTAGTGGTACAATACTTAATATCTGAAATTCAGTCTGTTGTGACTGAACATGAGCAATCTGCATTAAAAAGATACCATATTTTAAAACTATGCTTAATCTGGTTCATATGCTTAAATTCTAGTTAAAAAAAATATGTGAGTCATGTATGCATGATTAAAAAAGTGGTAGTTTTTTACTGGACAGCTAGGAACACCTCTATGCAGGTTCTTGGTTTTTTTAAAAAAATACTTCAAAGGATGATATTTCCCATAAAGCAATGTTATACAGCTCTTCCTGGAGATTTTGCCATGGACAGAAAAGTTGTTCTCAATAGATTTGCTGAACTATGTGGACAAACACATACAGGCAATGAGTTTTGCGAGGCAACATAGTGTATCTCAAGCTTATCTCAGCACAAACTAGTAACATTAAAACATTTATCACTTAATTTTTTCTAAAAAAATTTGAAAAATACTATACACTCCCAGTGATCTCTCAGAGACAAATACCTGTGCAGGCATCTTTTTGTTTTCCTTGCTTTATGTTTTTACATCTTGTGGTTATACTTGAGGATGATTGACATAACAACTAATGCACAATGAGGTACATATAACATTTTACATGACAGTTATTCCACATGTCAGTTCTCAGCACTTCCAATTCAAACACCACACTTATCTGTTGGTCTTCTTGAATTTGTGTGTCCTAGGTCTCAACAAAACAAAATCCATTATTATATAAAAAAGAGAAGTATGGGCAGAATGATACCGTTAATAATTTAAATGTCTTGAACCTATGTATTCTATCAGTTGTAGTGGAACTTTACCAGCATACACCAATACCGTGTTTATACAAACATAAATAGTGTACATTTTTGGATATTTTTTATTATTATTATTTTGGATTTGCTAGGAAATAGAAGAAAAAGTGTAGGAAAAAAGATATCACACTCATAGGCAGAGGAAAGTAACAAAAAACTACCAGGAGGAAACATTGTATCAACATTTATCAATAAGATCCAAGCTGGAGGCTTATTTCTTGAAACTGATAGAAAATTAATCATTTTCTTGAAAATAGTTACTTACATGGCCTCAAATCTTTTTATATTTGCCACATCTTGCTAATAACATAACAACTAAACCCATAGAATAATTCAAAACCTTCTGAATTCACAATGCTTGGCTGCACAGTGAAACCAAAATACTGCAGGAGAAAGGTATGGAGGGAAGAGTTAATGCAGGCTGGTAAGCACATTCCTCAGTCCATGAAGGATTCTAGTATTAGCCTTTCAGAATCTTTCCAAGGACTTTGCCTGCATCATGTACAAAAAAATTCCACTAAACCAAAATAATCTCAGTTGACTACTGCTAATTTAGTAATAAAAAAGAGATGACAGATTTCTCCCTAGATTACCTTTACTATGTTTCAGGTAATTACATCACAGTTTTGTTTATGTTAATTGCTTTTGGAGTTAACTATTTAATTATGGAATCTTAGAATGGTTTGGTTTGGAAGGGCCCTTAAAGATCATCTAGTGGCAACTGCCTTGCCATGGACAGGGATACTTTTTCCTAGACCTGGTTGCTCAGAGCTTCATCCAGCCTGGAGTCAGACACTTGGGGATGGGGCATCCATAGCTTCTCTGGGACAACATTCCTGTGTCTCACCATCCTCACAGTAAAGAATTCCTTCCTAATAACCTATCTAAACCTACCACCTTTCAGTTTAAAGACATTATCCCTTGTTCTATCACTACATGCCCTTTTAAATAGTTCCTCTCTTTCTTCTGGGCCCCATCCACAAGCTTAAAGGCTGCTATAATGTCTCCCCAGAGTATTCTCTTTTCCAGGCTAAAATATGCCAATTCTCTCAGTTTTTCTTCATAGGAAAAGTGCTCCAACGCTCTGATCATCTTCATGGCCCTCCTCTGAACTCCCTCCAGCAGGCTCCTGCAATTACGTTGAGGGGTCCAGTCCTGGATACAGCGCTCCGCTTGGGGCCTCAACAGAGCAGAGGGGCAGAATCACCTCCCACACCTTTTGGTCACACTTCTTTTGATGCAGTTCAAGTTACAATAAGCTTTCTGGGATGCAGCCACACATTAATTGCTCATGTCTAAGGTAAGGTAATATTATATATATTATGCTTAGTAAGTTTCTAGTTAAGTTTCTAGTTCGTGGGTGCAACTGATCTATGCATTGTCTACAATTTACACACATTATCCCTGTCTTCTGTTCCAAATACAGTAATTGTTTTCCTAAAATTCTAATCAGTATAGATGTTTCTGTAAAGCTTCTCTTTAAAGACTTTTCTAATGATCCTAGTAGTTCAGAAAAGCATGTTTTTCCTCTGAAAAATCCAGCTTTTATATATGTATTTCATGGGTTTATGTTTTAATTGCAGTTACTCTCAAAAGTAGCAATGACTACAATACTTGGGATTTCAGTGTTATGATTTTACTAAGGCTCTGAGTGCCAATTATCAATTATAGAAATAATTTTAAAAATTTCCAGGTAATCTTCATAATTATTCTATGAACTTCAGCAGGTAGTTAATTTTACTGTAATAAACTATTTGTGATAATTCAAGATATCATCTTACACTTTTAAAAATCAAAAACATTAGACCAACCCCCAGCTTCGTTACAATAAGTCAGACTCCAGCCGCCTTCACAGAATTCGATTCCTCAGGGGAATCAGACCTGGCTCACAGATTTGGAACACATAGTGCTCAGTTCCCTGGTGCTTTTCTGTACAATTTTTGTAAAACCCTTTGTTAATATACAGTTTTTAAACCAGTGATAATGCTAGTTACAGTTTGATGGATTAGGCTTTGAGGCCACATTCATTAAATGACTGCTAAGAGCTAATTAAAGTCTAACTAAGGTTTTTTCCCACAACACTAGGGATTCGTTGATTTTCTCCACCTCTCTCATATATGAATAATTTTTAAAGCAAATAGGTTTATACAACTAGTGTTTGAAGTGTAACTTACTGAATACTAATTGCTAATTCTGATACATTGCTAAAATATTTCTTAAAAACTCCAGTAGCAGAGAACATTTCTGAACATCTGGCTTCCTCTCAACTGGCAAATAATTTAGTACTTAGACCCTGAGCTTCCCACAGTAGAAGAAACAATAAGTCAAATATCTCTACAAATGCTGGGTATTTCAAAGATATTTGCAAAAATTTGCTTTCAGAAAGAATAATTACTTTAACCAGCTTAACTAAAAATTCCAGATGCTCAATTCTGCCTTGTCTGAATCTATATGAATGAAAACCTTCCTAGGAAAGTAAAAATTATATTTTACTTTATATATATTTTGGTATAAATATTTGGTGATAAAAACAACATGATGACAAAATATACTTTAAGGATAAAAAATTCATGGAAATTTTGCCCCCTCGTAACATACACAGGTATAAGCAGAGAAATAAATGTTTTTTTGTTTGTTTTTGTAGTGGCATAAAATATCCCAAATCAAATTAAATTCTCCTTGTTTCAGATGCATATAATCATGACAAAGGAAAGTCTCTGGCCAGAAACAGTTTTTCATTGTAAATATGCAGGAGAGAGCTTTTCATAAATCTCAGAATGAGAAAAGACCTTGTATTCTGACAAATTACATAGGTGACTATATACAGTTTTTAACCCTGTATAGAGGCATACTACAGGCAATAATTTCAGTTGAACATACGAGGTCAGAAGTGTTTCACTATCTTGGGACTGATTAGGACATAGCTTAAATGATTTGTTTAAGTTCACACAGTAACAAATCAATGAATGAGCACAGATCTGAACATTTCATCATTTAAATAATTTTTCTCTAAATATGTAACTTTTGCCTAATCATATATTGTAGATGTTAGTTCTGAAATCAAATTCCTTTTGGTGTAAATCAAGCAGATGTTTTCTCTTTTTTTCAGCATCTTAGAAATATGTGCAATGCCTTGGACAGTGTGCACACAAAAGATAAAAGCCTTGCACTCTTACAGATAAGTTTCATGAACATGAAATACAAAACCTTTAAGAAATACGTTTTACAATACTTTTCACCTTTGGAATTGGTTGCTTGTGCAGTATAGATAGATATTCACTAAGATTGATTCTTATTCCTCTCATATGACAATTACTCATCAATACTTGATGGATTATAAGGGAGTTAAGTGATTTAATGTAAGACTCTTTGTGGGATGATCTTTTACTTCCAGGTTTTTCTTCAGTCAGCTCAATGGCTTCCTAAATTCCTATCTAAACCTGTAGAACCTTCCCTGGTGCCTAGGAGGAACGTCAGCCAAACCTGACCATCTGTACCTGCAGAAGACTGTGCTTGTATGGAAACTCTCAGATCTTCTGAGATTTTCATCTTTCTTCCAGATATCTGGCCAAGTGCCTTTGACTGAACTTGAGACATCTGACTCGCTTCCTTTAACTGCCAGACCCTGGGACTCCTAGAAATTTCTCTGCTTGGAATAGATAAATATCAAAGCTGGGAATGATATATTTCCTCTCCTCTCAGGGAGGAGAGGAAAATACATGACACAGCATTTTCTTAACAGGAATGACCATTTATGATGTACACAGTTGAGGAAAAATACCTAAATATATTTTTTTTTATTAAGTGGATGATTTCTTATTTAGAAGTGAAACAACAGGATTAATTTATCTTCTGAAAGACAATATGTAGAGTGTTGTCATTTCAAAGTTAAATTGAAATCTGCACAGTTCAAAAGGTGGCAGATTGTGAAGCAATCCTACAAGTGCCTCTTTTGCCTCCAGATAAGACATGCATTTTCTGTTTTGAGGTTTGAATGAACAACATGATAGAGTTAGTATGAACAGCATCAATTTCATGTTTGTTCCTTTTTGATTTTGGTGAAGGTATTTCTAGTATTATTACAAAAAGCTATTGGTTGAACCAAAATGTTGTGAAGCTTTTGTTTGATTGGTTGGGGTGTTTTTTTGCTTTAGTGGTTTTTTGTGGTTGCTCCTGTGTGGATGATTCCACAAAAGATGTTCCAGTGCTCTATGTTATCTCGTGGTAACACAACTTTTGAAGGAATCAAACTGCTTGTGATAGATGACTGGCCCCTTGGACTTCCCCAGAAAGATTCTGACCAGTATAGGTTACTGAAGAGAACTGCAGATCTTAGGATTAGCCCAGTTTTCAGATGTCAAAAGTATACTTCCTGTGGGATTTTTGTGGAAAAAGTAATGTATTGATGGTACTGAACATACAGAAACTTCAAGAATCTCTTGCTAGTACCATCTAGAGATGTGCAATCTACCTCTAAATACACTAATTTGGGTATAAGAACCAGTACAGCTGAAATGGTTCCTACATTAAATATGTTCATTCAACAAGATACAAGAGAAGAAGGTACTTTCCAAGCACAAGAGTGGAAGGTTGCCTGTCTCTGTGGCCATTCATTCATCATGAGACTAGACTCCGTTGTGACCATAGACTAACCTCTCAAATACAAGCTTTGCTTCCAATCTTTTCCTACTACAGTTGTACAATCTGATTTTGAGGTTGTGAGGAACATTGTTAATTGGGAGCCTTGTCCCTGGAATTTCTTTCGCTTTGATAGCAGTACCAAACTTTATCTTATTTGAGATAGAGTGAGAGATATTGTCCTGGAGCTGGTGAGTCTATGAGTTTTCCCTTAAATTCACAGTCTTCCATTTGATATGAGATTAATACAAACACTTTATGTATAGGTCAATTAATGCTAATTTTAGTTTACTCCAAGTGAGCTCAATTTACTCAAGCTTCCTGTATTCCATGGCGTCCATTTTCTTGAACCTTCATGGTTTACCAAAATAAGCATAAATAAAATAATAGCAATGTTCTATTTGATTATTTGATGAAGTAATGTTGATAATCATGTCTAATATTTGACCCTATTATTATTATAAGTATTTCTTCCCATATATTCATTGGAGTTTATAAAGATTTTAAAAATTGCATAGTTTTCAATCTTATTGAAGGTCAACACATGGTTTTGCTGTGGTTTCCTTTTAAACTCGTGGCCCAATTCTAACTTAAAAACATTACCTTGTTGCTTTGGGTTTTTTCCCTTCATAAAATAAATATTTTATTTCATATTTATGTTTCAATTATGATTTTATTATTTGTTCTGATGACTGATTGGTGATTTATTATTTATTATTTGCTAATACACTGCATCAGTAACTCTGTTTTATTTACCCAAGATCCTGGTTTTAACATCTAGAAATTTCATTTCTTTTTTCCTAATTGCTGCATCTTATTTCCTTGAGGGTTTGATACCAATTGTATCACCTACCTGAGTACTAGATACACTGAAATCACATATTTGTTCACCTTCATTCCCTTTGAGACACATTTTTAGAGAGTGGTCCTGCTTAATGTGGGTTCAGACCCTTCTATGACTGTCTTCCACAATATTGGATTTTACCTTTGATCCCTTCCATTGGCAATCTGATAGTGAAGTTTGCTGCAGCATGCAGAAATCTAGGTGGATTATCTTCCATTTTTTTGGGTGGCTTTTTTTTTTTTTTTTTTTTTCTTTTTTTTTTTTTTTCTCGGGGTTTTTTTTTTGTTTTGTGGTANTTCACTTTCAGCTGGGATTTCCTAACGTCATTGAGTATGTCTCCATATACCTGTTGTGATACAGGTCTCAAAATATTTTCAGTGACTCATGTTATATAATACAGCTGCTACCAAATTTGGAGGAACATAGAGATATTTAACAACTTTTCAGAAGGTAGCAGGCTTGGGTAGCCGTGTAGATTCTGCAAGTACAGTATCTAGTAACATTACTTTAGGTGGAATTTGGCTGCAGTCTTGATGTAGAACACATTATGACTAGAGAATAAATTTATTTTTTCCCTAAAGATAAACTAGTACAAATAATACAATTGTTTTTTAACATTTTGCAGTGTTTCTTTTTTGTTTTCATTTGGTTTTTGCTTTGTTGAATCTGTCCAAGTAGAACGACAATTTCTGCAAGCTGTTAAGCAGAGTTATGATCTGGCAAACATACTTCTATAATCCTGTTGTTAACTGATGTTTCTTTTATTTAGGGCTGAATAAGACTTTTTTAGCTGTTTGCTTCTAGAATGGTTGCTATTTCTCAAATTTTCAAAACTAATAGACAGATTTATAGGTCTGTGATTCAATCCCTATTATTGGGTAGATTATTTGGTATCTACTCTTCCCAAAGTAGATACCATGAATTTTCATAAAACATTTAGATGGAAGCCTGATGTCTGATTACCTTCTATACTTTTTGCAAATGAAAAGGTTACCATTTGTAGTGCCCCAAATTCTTGAAAATTAGATGCAAGAAATCTGGTAAAATTTCTAGTTTAATAGATAATCTGCCTATTTTTTTTCTCTGAAAGAATCATCATTCCATAGTTTTACATAATATTTCTTTACATTAACATTCTTTAATTACATAATCATCACGTATATAAGTTTGCTAAATAAGATTGTAGAAGAAGAAATTGCCATGTCATATGGGATTTGCAAAGTTCTTTGGGGTTTTTAGTGTCATTTGGCTGTTAAGTAAATTCTTCCTATTTGTTATCATGAAATCCTGGTCTTATTGTGTTGGGTACCTTGAATTCCTATGAAATTCCTAACACATGGGGTTAACAGCATTCATGCAAGACTAAACCCAGTATGGTTTACACAGTCCATTTTTTTTTCGTATAGAAGCCATGACATTGCTGAAGAAATGCTTTGATGATCAGAAAAATGCACTAAAATATTATTCTTCCCAAGTTACGAAATTATGTTCCTGTTCTTTTCTTCCCCTGTGGTAAAACACTACACTTTTCTATGGGATATTCTGAAGTTATGCTTCTGTTGACCACAAGACTTCTGTTCTAAGAAGTTTCTAGTTTGAACTAGATATTTGATTTCAAATTTACAAATTTACAAATCAATTTCATTGATTTCAAATATAATTTGAAAGCAGCATGTGAGTTTAAAATGAACATCCCAATTTCAAGTTGTTGACATAGTTAATATCATATTTTTTGTTTATAAATGTATGAATTCACTTTTTTCCCTGGTATAAAATGACAATATTTGTCTTTCAGTCCTGAATAATGGTCATATCAGATGTTGAAATACTTGAATATTTAGGTAATATATATGTAATTTCCTGAAGTTTTTTACTCAGTCCTTTGGGAACTTTTCCTTCTATTTGGGGGGGAAAAAATAATAAAAAAAAATCAGATATGATGGACACATACAGGGAAAACAAGTATTACCCAAACAAAATAAATGACCAGATCAAACTTGATTTCAATTATATCAAAGAAGGAGCTGAGAATTTCCCATTATATAATGGGAAACATCTGTTCTGAACATCTACAGCCTAGATATAATGAGTGAATTGACACATTCATGTCGCCAGGACGACCACCAAGCCACAGCTGAAATGCAAAGAGCAGATTTCTTTCATTTCCTTGCTAACAACACTGGGCATCGGAGACACATGGGGTCACAGGCTCCATTAGGCTCAGTTCATCCTAAAGGCTGGGGCAGGGAAGTCCACTACCTGCTCCAATATAACCAAAGGCACCTGCAGTTAAACACAAGGCTGTGCTTTTGTGATTTCTCTCTCCCAGCAGAAGGCTCATGCACATCTGTGAGAGTGTATTGTTTCTACACAGGAATTCTACCTCTCAAAATAGGCAGAGGATGAACAACATTGGGCATGATGAATGGAACCTTCCCACACCAATATTATTAGCATTGCCAGCTACAAGGCCACTATGAGTAAACTATTCCCCCCTCCTCATCATATCTGGTTTTAACCCTTTCCTCTCAACAGTAGAGAAGCAGAGAAAACTGTAGGTTACCTTGGAAAGCAGTGCTGAACTGTGGAAGCATCATAGAGGGACAGATGTTATGGAGAAGACTAATTGACCTAGAAGGTAAGAACTCCCCCTGTAACTGGCAGAGAGTCTGTAGATGCAGGCTTTGTTTTTCGAATAAGAGGACATATCTGAAACTCAAAGGCAAAACTGCATCTATATTTTTCTGCCTTGTCATTTCCTGCAGAAATACAAATCAGAGCTCTTCATGGAAGGGTTTAAGGCCACATTAACCTACACAGGGCAAATATTTCCTAATAACATACAACTTTCTAAAGTTAAGCTTTACTTAAGCTCTATTGTGTACGAAGTTGGAGACCTAAACTGACAATGACAAAAAATGAGCAGGGATGATAGACTATCAAGCCTGAACAAAATGAGTGCTCTCTAATACCATTATAAAATGAAACAAATCCTTTGCAGGTGTTTGTGTCTTCCAATGTCTAGGGATTGCAGGGCATCCATAGGTCAAAGCAGCAGTCCACTGCTTTTCAAGGCACTTTACATTGAAAACTGTTTTATCTGCACTAGAAAGGGAAACTGAAGACAACTGTCAGGGGTAGTGTTTCCACAGAGAGTACATGTCAACTATAAAATGCACCACTGGCTTAAAATGAAAGCCTATTTTGTTCTATATCAATAAATTGATATGTTTATCAGGGACTCCATTCATCACAGATGGGGCAAAAATGATAAAGTGTCTGTCAAACTGTTAAAACTCAGGGCTAGAACAAAGGCAAACGCAAAAGGTAATAGCAGAAGAGGTGTGAAAATAGAAACTCAGAAAAGAAGCATTAAAGTGACACAGACAATAGAAAAAAAGGCCCAGTTGCTAAGGCTGCTGGAAGGTAAAAAAAGAAAGTTAGTGTATTCCAATTAATGATTGAAATATGTGAAATCAGAACACCGTAAAAAAAAAATAGGAGTAATTTCTCTGACCACTGGTAACCCTACTTTGTTTTGACAATATTATGAAAAAGAAAGTAAGAAGTACAAAGAGTATAGAGTTGATGTAGCTTGAGGAATATGATATAGTCCTGTCTTTAGAGTATTGATCAAACTCATAAATTCAACTGCTTTACATTCACTGTAAATCTGCTAGTTTTCATAAGTTTTGGAGAAGTTTTCTTTAATTTTAACAGATAAAATTTTATATATATATATATGAAAAATAATTCCTTCATTATAATTTAGTCAGCAAGAAAAGTAAAAGTTAATTTAAAAGATTTCCAAACCATGTGTTTTGACAAAAAAGAGAAATAATTCTTTTCTGTATAGAAAGAGAGACAGAGCTTAAAATATGGAACAATGTAGTACATAGAACACATACTAAGAATCTGAAATATCCAGGTTTGATCAAGAATTTTGAAACAAGGAACAGAACTTTCCTGCATGCACACAATTTAATCATCAGAACAATGACTGTGAAGGAAAAAAGACCTCACTTGTTCTCTGTTTCAGTAGAAAACAAGATGCAAGGTTCCAAATGAATAGTGTACAATCTATGTCATACTTAAAAATTTACTTTGACTAGAAAGGAGTAATTAGCTGATACAATCCATACATCAAAGAATGAAAGCATGAATTTCACTTAATAGTGCTTTTTTTGTTTAAAAAAAAGATAGCAAGAATTTTAGACTCACGTTCACTTCTAAAAGCAATAAAACATCCTGTCATGTGTTCTCTCTATTATTCAGGCAAAATGAAAAGCTAAAAACTGTAAGCATTTCATTCATGCCTCTGGGGAAATAAAAGAAACCAATGTAAATAGGGGTTTAAAATGAGTTTATGTCCTGCCTGACCTTTGCAAAAAACCTCTTACTTAATAATACCAACAGAGATGATTATCAAATAAATTAGATTTGTCCAAACACAGTTGCACAGTTTTGAGTTCCATGCAATTATAAATATAAGATTCATTGTTACTAGTGACTGGTAGTATTAATGCTTAGTCTAAACCAAATCCTCTACCTTAGGCAAACATGCAACTTATCAAGAGAGCATTCTTGCCTTGAACTGCTTGCAGTCTGACTTACATCCCAGAAACACTTAGGCAGGAGATCAGCTGCATGTGTCTGTGTGGTCCCATTCTTCTTCTGACTTTGCACTTGGTGTCACTGTAATCAGGTATACTTACACTTACAAGACATGGGTTCACATAGACAAGACAGATAAAGAGCAAAGGGGAAAATGTATTTTCCTCCTTATGTAAAGAAGTAGCTGAAAAACCACTCAAGGCAGTAGGTTATAGTTTGGCTGTAATCATATTTCAAGTAAATTCTTGGAAATCATAACTGGAAGCCAAATGAAATTGGTGTATGTAACAGCCTGCATCTGTTTGGTCTATTCAGGTTTCCTTTTTATGCCTGAAGCAAAAAAAGTTGCTCTGTCCTCTCTGTTATAGAGAGGGGACCAAGCACCTGGATTCCAGGGCTCTCAGAAAACTTCTGGGTATGGTAATTCAAATATATCCTCTAGTAGCTGAGGAAAGAATATGAGTCACAGCCTCACCAAAATGTCTCTCTGTATTTTGTGTTCTGTTGTTTAGACCCTGAGAATTCATAATCTGGATTTAATTATGGAGTTCCACAAACAGTAAAATATACACAATAGTACAATACAATAGTACAATAACTCTTTTCTGCAATTTTGAGGGTTTGATTTGTGGGGTTTTGTAGTTTTCTAGGGTTTGTTTGGTTTTTTAATTTTTTTTTTTAATCTTTACAAATGTTACACAAAAAGAAGTACCAATTTAATAAACTCTGGAGCTGAGAGAAATGTGAGGGATCTAATTCAGGTAGTGGAAATCAAATGCTGAAAGCTGCAGAAAAGAACAGAATTTTTACCTAAGGCAAACTTCCTTCTTAGATACCATTAAATATACTTTCCATCCTGTCACAGACAAGGGGGAATAGGATAAAAAAAAAATCATCTTTATATCTGTTTTAATTGTCTGTAGTAAAAGTAGAAGACAGACTGTGCTGCATTTGGAGGGAGTTTGGCCTCGGAAAAGTCTTCCTCTGAAAGCATACTTTAGAGTAAGAGCTGTGCTTCTGATGGGCTCAGGTTTCTTGAAATTGCTTCATAGGATCTCTGGGTGCAATGATGTTAACACAGCTTTGAAGGAAATCAAAAAGAAATCAAATCTTGAAGCAGAAGTGCACTGAGGTCCAGATTCCACTCCAGCTGCAGTGCCCTTCTATTGACTTGCTCCAGACTTTTAGAAGCACTAAACCAGTAGAAGACAGCTGGAAAAATCCCCAGGTGGAAATTAGGCCGTCTGAGTCTGCACCATAGACTGCAGATGACTGCGTCACAGCTGGTGATTAATTCACTGTCAAAACCCAGTGGCAAACTGACAAAAAGCAAGAGCCTACTGGCAAGGGAGAAAGTGAATGGAAAGAGTACTAAAGATGAAATATTTTCTTTTACCATATGTGTGTAAGACATATCACCTGCTGAGGAAATATTATTGGGAACATTATTTCAGGACATTATGTCCATAATAAACTTTTTTTATCCTTTCCATCATCAGAGATTTATATTTGGCCCTTTTGTCTCCATCTCATCAAGTACACACTCAGTGAGTAGATGAAAGAAAGAGAAATAATTTTGCCTTTCTTCTTGGGTGTTTGACATATCTGTGGTGCACTCACAATAAAATCTGCGGAACTCCAGAGAAAGAAATTGTGACAAATTTAATGCTAAGGACTAAAACATGCGCTTGTGATTAATTCATATCATTTGCCCATAACCAAACCTGAATATTATCTTTACATTTTCATTTTTCCTTCCTTTTCCAGCATTGTTCTCAAGTATTTGAAAGAATGTGAGTCACTTTTTAAATATCCTAAAAGAGAAGTATGAAATCATTGCTCACAGAATGAAAGAGTTTGGAAAATGCTTTCAGAGGTCATTTGTTGTGATTAAAGCTGTGGCAGTATATAGAAGTTTTCTCAACATCAGCCGAGCATTTTACTCTTTTTTTTTTTTTTCTTTTCCTTCAAAATGCCACTACATGTGTTTCCTTCTGTCAAAGAGTTTTTGGTCACAGTATACAAGAAGAAATGCTAATTGGATATTAATATCAGAAAAAAATGACATACTGGCTTACCCAAATGTAATACAATGTACATCACCAATATACAAAGATTTCTGTTTCTGAGGCTTGAATAGGGTCTCTGTCTTTTCTGAGATGAAACGTGGGAGGGTCAGAATGGAATACAATTAAGTTTAAACAAACAATAAAACCTGCTAGATTAAATCAGTAATTTTCTTGCAGTTACAGGATTATTCTTTCCTCTTTCTATTTTTGTGCTCTAAATTAAGAAATTATGTGTAATGTACTGAGGAAAGAGGTGTGGCAGAACAATTTTTTTCACTTTTAGTCACACCACTGACTTTTAGATTTTTAAAAATTTTTAGTGTTGTGGAATATTAAAATCAGATGCCTACTTCTTCAGATGAATTGAAACCTTCAACAAGAGGATATGCTTGAATGTTATGGCTTTTACTTACAGTCTAATATGCACATGGAAAAAGAACTGTTTCAATATTTTTTCAATTTTTGAGACAGGGATCACTTTGGTTTGGAAGTTATTCTTTTTCTCTGCTGTTTCAGCTAGATTTGTTGAGATTGGTACCTGTATTCAGCTTTGTCTGCTGGAGGGCTATTATGAAGTAGTGCTGCACTGCTGAAAAAAAAAAAAAAAAAGCAAGCAAGCAGAGAAAAGATAAATATATTTGACACAAAATTAAGGTTTTTTCTCAGCTTCCATACAAATTTGTCCTTGGTCCCTGCTTGGTGTCAACTCTTTGCACTGATCTCTGAAAAAAAGAAAAAAAAAACCTGCAAAGGACTGCATACTTATTATTTATCAATACATTATATTCTCTATCTGTAAACTGGAGGATGGATAGAAACAGGCTGTTTCACAAATATTTACCAATAATTTACAAGCACACTTTAAGGAACACCTTGAATGGCTACATTTATCCTCTGGAGGTAAATTATTTATTTTAAAAGACTTTTCAGCTGGAAAAGCAAGATTAACTGTTCATCAAACTATGGTAATAATTTAGATTTCTCAAACACCACAAATTGTTATGCGATCTAATTAAGCTACCATTTGCCTACAGAAATCTGCTAAGGAATGCCTTGATTTGACCCTGGTTGGACATCATGTGCCAACCAAAGCCACCCACTCCCCTTCTAAATTCCAAAGGGGAGAGAAAATACAATGAAAAGCTCGGTGGTTGAGATAAGGACAACGAGAGATCACTCAGCAATTACTGTCATGGGCAAAACAAACTTGAGGAAATTAATTCAGTTTATTATCAAACAAATCAAAACAAAGCAATAAGGACTAAAATCAAATCTCAAAACACCTTCCTCCCATCCTTCCCGTCTTCCTGGGCTCAGCTTCACTCCTGACTTCTCTACTGTTATCCCCCAAGTGCATGGGAAATTGAGGTTGTTGTCAGTTCATTATGTGCTGTCTAATCCACTCCTTCTTCCTCATACTCTTCCCATGCTCCAGCATGAGGTCCCTCTTGTGGGAGACATTTTTACCTGAGCTTCTCTAATGGGGGTCCTTCCCACTGGTTGCAGCTCTTCACAAACTGATCCAGTGTGAGTTCCTCACGGGGTCACAAGTATTGACAGCAAACTTGTTCCAGTATGAGATCTTATTTCTCCACCAGGTCACAGATCTTGTCAGGAATCTGTTCCATCATGGCTTCCTTCATTCATCCACCTGCTCCAACATGGGGTCCTCCAGGGGCTGCGGTTGGATACCTGCTCCAAAATTAGTCTCCATGGTCTGCATGGGACAGCCCATCTCACCACGGTCTTCACCACATGCTCTCTTTTGTGTTTGGCAGTTTTGTAACTGTTTTTTGTAGTTGCAGCAGCTTTTTAATTAAGTCAAGCCATAAAATGCTTCCTCAAATTCCTCAAATACCTATGTTTTCTGAGAAGCTACAACTATTTTGCAGATGTAAAGACAAATAAAAGTCTAGTGTTGCCCGTAGTTGGAAAAAAACAGGATGACTAATCTTGTACCCATCTATTTAACTTATTGTTAATTCAGTTGTAAAAAGAATTTGGAAGTGTTTGTACTAATGCCATCTGGTTGGACAGAAAAGTCTCGCTAAAGTGTTTTGAAACACTAAGATAAATCGAACTAGATATTTTCCACCATTTTGAAGAAACGCTGGAAAGATCCCTTGGAAATTTTAAATTAGGTAAAGAAATATTTAATTGTGATGAAAATGTCTTTAGTAGAAGATGCAGAATTTTTTTGGTATATCCCTGTAACTGATATTACAGTCTATTTCAATATTTAATATTTGGAATCCTTAATAAAGCTTTTTTCAGTTTTATTGTACCTGATTACAGGCTCACCACTAATAGAGTGCCAGGGTAGCTTACCGTGCTTTGTTATCCAATAGAGGAGACATTCTAATTACTTTAGAATTATTGTATTAGTTCCAAAGAGTGTGTATCCCTTGGACCCCTTTCTTCTTTTTTTAGATTTTTAATTCATGCTAATATTTCAGCTTTTGAAATGGCAATTTTGAAAATCTTTCTGTACATATAGAAGTTTTGAGACATTTATGCCCAGAGTTATTTCCATGTTATGCTTAGCTTCGAAGAAAACACTTGTCATTTCATTAAAAAAATAATTTTATTGAACAGCAATTAATATTAGCTTATATGGGATAGTTAAAGCATTTTTCCTTAATTTTTCAGACCAAATTTCTTCTAAAGTCTGTTGACTTTTGAGCAAAGGAAGGCATAGTCACTGTTCCTATTTGCTCGCAGACAAAATGAATGAATGTAAAACACCACTAAACGTGTTAGGCCTTGGCTTACTGTAGAAGAATTCTATCGTAATGATATTTTATCATGAGGGGGTCTTTCTTCTACATTTATATGAAGCTATCTAAAATAAACTGTGGCAACAGGTGATAAGATTCTATTATTCCTGAGCTGCCTGTCGGGTTCACCCATCAAAGACAAATAAAGCTAAGCAGGATGTGTTGAAGTACTTTTTCCCAGAAACAAACAAACAAACAAACAAACAAGCAAACAAACAACATAGAGGCATGGAAGTTAAAAGATCTTAGAATCCTTTGGGTCTTAGAATCCATCCAGATGTGGCCTCAAGGAGGTTTATGCTTGGGCCAGTAGGAGACATTTTGACTGGTGTGGCTGGGGCATGGCCAAAGCCACTTTTTGCAGCAGCATTCAACGACGAAGTTTAAGTGTTATCTCTACCTTACAGACACAAATTTGGTGATTTAGTCTTACAGTTAAGAGGAATAAGAGTTTCTTGTACTTAGTCTAACAAACTTTCAGAAATTGCAGTGGGATACTATGCTTCATACAGTCTTAAAAATACTAAAGAAGAATCACTTTAATATACTTCCATGCGTATCTCTTATAAGGCAAAATCTTGCATACACCAGGTGTACACAGTCATATTTAAGCCTAGCTCAAATTCAAGGAAAGTGGTTTTGGAATGTTACCTGGTCCACGTAATTCAATATATAAAATGAGAAGAAAAAGAGAATAGACAACTTAAAAGATAATTATAGAGCAGAGAAGCTTTAAGAAATGTGGTGGTCCCCGCAGCCCATGATTTGGTCCCTTCAAAGACCCACAACTTTCCATCTGAGTAGCTGTGGATCATATACATTATTTTTTTCTTGAAACTGGACTACGAGAAGGCACAAATTGTGATTTCCTAGAAGCAGATACAGGTTTTTTTAATTTGTAGGCCTGCAGGCATCTGTCACTTTTGAGAACCCCATAAAGAATTCAAAACAACATCACCTCAGGGCTGTTTCATCTTGAGTAATTTGCCTGAATTGGAACTACTTGGCTGTTCTTGCTGGCTCCAACTGCACTTTTCCTGTTTGCATTCAAGTTGTATAATACCTGAAGTAGAAGCTAAACACCTGTGTGCTTCCCTGTTAAATATAAACTAGATGAGAAACCCCACAAAGCAGCTAGCCTTACAAAACCAGTAAATAGATTATTAATACTGAAAATTAGATTAACGTAGGATTAGTGGAAGAAGGCAAACTACTTTCACCACATAAACTATGGCTGGTAGAATTTTAAATTTCCAGGAAATTTTTCAGTTCAATGAAGGCACTGAAAATATTGAAAGTAAATTGCTTGTATTATGTTCAATACATTTGCAAAAGTACTTCCATAATTTCTACCAAGCTAAAGATCTTTTAAGTATAGTATGTACATTTCCCAGCCTTGTAGCAAGGGAAAAAATTGCAAACCAAAGTAAGAGGTTCAGACTCATAATCCAAGGTGGCCCAAACTGCCCTTCAGACATAACATATGAGTGCTAAGCATTCCTTAGAGCTACAGTGAAATATTTCATCTCTGTGAAATAAACAGTCATAAAAATAATGACATTCTTTTTGACTGTCTTGTGTTAAAAGTCTCTGGAAGTAAAAATGTATATTTGCCTAAAAAATGTAAATAACAATCTGATTTTGTTATTATGGATTGTTTTTTCTGTTTCAAACTTTCATTTTAAATATAATTGCTCCCCTTTTATAGTTTAATTGAACTTTACTTGTGCCTACATATTCCCAAATGAGAGTTTCTCATTTGTTGCCATTGAATTGGTGCCATAGCTCTTAAAGCATTGCTGACTTGAGGCCTAAGCTTTACATGAAACAAACAATATACTATATTTCCATAAGTGTAGTCATTGCTAAATTGATCAAATAGAATATATGGTGCTGAAAATATTTCAGAGTAATATGAATCCTGGTTCATATTAACAAACAAACAATAAAATACCTTTGTGATGACCTGATGGAATATAATAGATTGTAATAATAAGGATTAATAACTTCATTCTTTAGAGGTCATGCTTTTTCAAAATGAGCTAAATACATGTTAGTGCTACATAGTTAGAATTCTAAAACAGCTTTCTCTTTGGAAAGAATTCAACAATGTTCTGAAAATACTCCCAAACACATAATAGTGCATTTGAATAGTGCACCTGGGAAATGGTGCTCAACTACTAGTCACTGAATATGCTGAATTGAATGCCTTTGTATAAGCTACCACTGAATGAGTTATGACACTTTTATCTGAGTCCATATATTGTATAAATCTAGAGTAAATATAAACACCCTATAAAAACCTGATAATTGAAAATAACTCCCATGCTTTTATTTGTAATTTGGCATTTTAAATCCAGTAATTGTTTTGAGCATCACATGACATCTTTGCTTCCTTTCTCAGAACTTAATTCAGATGTCTGATATCCCACCTATGTCTGTATTGTTGAAGTTATGTTTATGTAAAGACACTGGTTGAATCTCCTTGATCTTCAGAATGATTTAAGCAGGCACTGGATGATTAATTACAAGTATGAGCTTAAATGAATTGATCAAGTAGGGTCAATAAAGACTTAGGCCTGTTGGAATGAGGCTAGAGGAGGGCCACTAAGTTGATCCTAGGGCTGCAGCACCTCCTCCTGTTATGAATAATGTGTGGTTGTTGGCTCATGCAAATGAGGAAGGGTTGTTGAGTATGGTGGGGAGTTTTGTTGGGGTTTACAGTTTTTTAACATGTACTTTTGATGTTCCAGTATAATTTTAAACCATTTTCTGCTCTCCCTTCAATACTCCCCTCCACTTTTGTGGTTACTGCCTGGCAGCTCTGGCTTACAGGGCTGTAAAACATGTGGGGGAGGGTGTGTATTTGCCCCTTGTTAGAGGCAGCAGGGAATGGGGGGCACTTGTTGTGGGCGGCCTGGCAGGGTAACACGGCATCACCAGTCAGGATACAAGACGGGCTCCACCGATGAAAGGCACGGAAGGACTGATTGACAGGCCTTGGGAGGAGCCAAGTATCCATATATTGGCAAAACTATGGACTGTGGGAGGGGCCAGAAGGACATATAAGGTCTGCTTAAGAATATTAATGAGGATGATATAATCTCAGAGTATAAAAGGCGGAGATGCTATTTTGTGAGCTGAGCTTCTAGTGGGCACCAAGCTCCCAGTGTTGTTCTCCCCCTTGCTTTATAATTTTAATGGGTTCAAATTAAATTTTATTTACTCATTCCTACATGGGTTTTGAGTTGTTTATAGCACCTATAAAGACTGAAATGCTGAAAGCATTGGGGTTGTTCAGGAAAAGAGAAGGCTTCAGAGTGACTTGATAGCAGCCTTCCTATACCTGAAGGGGGCCTATGAGAAATATAGATGGGGATTTTTTCACAAGGGCATGTAATTATAGAACAGGGAGCAAAGACTTTAAGATGAAGGAGGATAGCTTGAGATTAGATATTATGAATTCATTTTTTACAGTAAGGGTGGTTGTTGTAGTGCACTAAATAGTTCATTTTGTTATCATATTACACAGGGTGGTTTGCCATATTTGCACACAAAAGTAGTTTTATTATATTTTTGCACATGGTATGTTCTGTACGCCCCTCTGGGTTCTGGTGGTGGTATCCTCTAGTTGGTCCCTCCCCATGCCCCTCCCCCAGGTTGCTTCCCATTGGTTGCGGTTCCTCTCCTTTCCCCTTCCCTTTTTCCCCAGGTATAAAACCCCAAGACCCTTCCCTTTCTTTTCCAGCTTCAGCTAGGTTCTACAATAAAGTGGGACCGTGTCCTGAGGAAGAAAAGGGCACTTCTGATCTTTTACTTTCAGTCTCGAGTTCCTGCACTGGGGTCTGGAACTAGCCAGGATTTGACTTGGGAACGCAGGGAAAAGCGATAGGTGGTGATGCAATGAAACAGATTGCCCAGAGAGATTGTGGACTCATCCCTGGAGACATTCAAAACCCAGCTGGATGGGGCTCTGAATAGTGGCTCTGAATAGGCTCTGGTCTAGTGGAAGGCTTTCTGTGTATTGCATGGGGTTTGAAACTAGACAGTTTTGAAGGTCCCTTCCATCACAGGCCATTCTATGATTCTGTGATTCTATGATTCTATGATTCCATGATTCTATGATTGATTCTATGATTCTATGATATATACTTAAGGTTCACATTTAGCCTGTTAGAAGACAGAAAAATATTAAAAGCCTCTCTGGATATTTGTAAAAGAACTAAAAGACTTAGAAACTTAAAATTTACAGCATGCTGAGGAGCGTTTGATATGGTGAAGGGGCATATTTCTGAAACACAATTAACACTTCTTGTTTAATTTTCAGTTATGTGTTAATATCTATCATCTGAAAACACTTGGTTTCATTGCTTCCGTCAGTTTGAATTATAATACAGGAAGAGTGACAGTCAAAAAGAATACAAGTTATCTTAATACAGACTAATTATGGCTTAAACAGGTTTAAATGCATTCAGCTCTATTTTGATCACACAGTGCTTTATTATCTCATGCGAATACTGCTCTTGTGTAGAAACCAATTCACCATGGCATTACTTTTAACTGCTGTCTCTTAATGTAGAAATCAGACTGCTTCCTACTCACCTGGGAATCATTACCAGCAAACTGGTAGCTGCTTCAGAAAAACAAGCATTCTCCTAATGAATCGTTGTGCTGTAAACAAGTAAAGAAATTCCCCAATTTGCCTTTTTAAAGTATTTTCAACTTTCTTTGAATCTTTTTCATTTTCTCAATAAGTTATTCATTTCTGTTCACATAATTGTCAGTAATCTTTCTATGCAGATGTTTCTCATATTTTTACATCTCCTCCTAAAGAAGATCCTCTGTCATATAATCATTAAATGGTTTGGGTTGAAAGTGACTTTAAAGATTGTCTAGTTTCAGCATCCCTGCTATGAGCAGGGACTCCTTCTGCTAGACTTGGTTGCTCAAAGCTTTGTCTAACCTGTTCTTGAATGTTTCCATGGATGGGGCATCCACAACTTCTCTGGACAACTTCTTCCAGTGCTTCGTCATCCTCACAGCAAAGAATTTCTTCCTGGTATCTAATGTGAATCTACTCTCTTTTAGTTTGAAACTATTCCCCTTTGTCCTATCACTATATGCCTTTGTAAAGTTTCTCTCCATCTGTCTTATAATCTCTCTTCAGTTACTGGAAGGTGGTATAAGGTTTCCCCAGAACCTTCTATTCTCCAGACTGAATAACACCAACTTTCTCAAACTATCTTCAAAGGAGAGGTGCTCCAGCCTGTTGATCATTTTTGTTACCCTCTTCTGGACTCAGCTGAACAGGGCCATGTCCCTCCTGTGCAGCACTCCAGCTGGGTTCTCACAACAGCAGACTAGAGGGGCAATTCCATCCCTTGCCCTGCTGGTCACATGGCTTTTGATGGAGCCCAGAATGCAGTTGGCTCTCTGGGCTGGAAGTGCTCATTGCTGTGTCAGGTTGAGCTTCTCATCCATGAGCATCCCAAAGTCCTTCTCCTCAGGTCTTCTCCCCATCCACTTTCTGCCCAGCCTGTATTTGTGCTTGGGCTTGTCCTGGCCTAGGACCATGGCCTTACACTTAGCCTTGCTGAACTTTGTGAGACTTTCACAGGCCCACCTCTCAAGCCTGTCAAGGTCCCTCTGGATTTTGCATCCCTTCGTTTCACCATGTAGACTGCCCCACACAGCTTGGTGTCAGCAGATTTACTGAGAATGTACTCAATCCCACTGTATATGTCACTGACAAAGATGTTAAATGGTGCTGATCTAATATCAGTGCCCAAGGAACAACACTTATTGTTGGTCTCTACTTGGATATCAAGCTATTGACTGCAAATCTTTGAGGGTGACCATGGCCAATTTCTTTTCTACTGTGTGTTCCATCTGTCAAATCCATGTGTCTTCATTTTAGGGGCAAGGATGGCAAGAAGGACAGCATCAAATGCTTTGCACAAGACCAGATAAATGAGGCAAATTTTTCTCATCCAGCAATGCTCTAGTCCTATCATAGAAAGCCACAAAATTTGTCAGGCATGATTTTCCTTGGTGAAGCCATGTTTGACTGGCCCCAGTCACTTCCTTATTTTCCATGTGCCTTCGTTTTCTGCTGTAATATGTACAAAGCAGTGACAAATCTTCAAAAATGCCCATTAACTAACTCTCTGTCTTAAGCTTTTTTTGAACAGGGGGCACTGCAGAGCTCTGCAGAACTTGTCAATACAGTAGAACTGCAGAGACTTTGGAAATTTAGAGTTCTGTCACTAGAAACACATTTCCTTTGGTATTTTCAATTAATAGTGTGTGAACTAATTAAGTTTTTGGACATTCCATGCTTCCTACAAATCTACTCTGATTTAGTAGCACTGACATGAAAGCCAATTTTCAACTTCATATCACAGAGGAAGAGTTATGTTTGCACCATATTTAATGGGGAAACAGTGGCAGTATACTTTATCACAGCAGTATTACAGATATTTTTTCCCCTTTGGGTCTGACAGAATGTTGTTCTTAATCATGGTCTTATCAAAGTGAATAAGGAAGGATTTCTCATATATTTCAACAAAATTGCATTGGGGTTCTTTTTCTGTCCTTCCTGTGCTGCTGTACATAGGAGAGATTTCGTCCCAGCTATATCAACAGTGAGAATTTTTTAGAAATCTTGATGGGCTGAAAATTTGAACTTTGCCGTCAATATAATTTATGATATCCCATTTTGACTTATTTTTTCAATGCAAACAAATTTTATTTAAGGAAATTTATTTTAACTATCTGGGCAGAGGGATAAGAATTTCTCTTTCCATGCTTTGATATGCTAAACATTTTAGCTTTTGTTTTCCTTCTTGTGTGTTGATTAGGTAATTGTATCTAGGGAAGTCTGTTCTGGTGAGGTGTAGCAGCACAAAGAAACAGAAACTGTATGCATGTTTTGCAGCAGTTAGACAATACTTTCATTCCCAAGAAGCTGCTCTGAATATTATTCTGACTGAAATGTAATTTTTTATCCCATAAAACTGTGGGCTTCATTTAGCTCACTCTAATATGTTATGTATGATATGTTGTTGGTCTGAAAAACATTCCTGTGCAAACTATGATACTTTTCTTGCTTTTCCAGTGATGTAATAACTATAATTTCATTCCAATATCAGATATTGTCATGTACTTTATGAGTAATTTCCTAATTTACTTGACTAAAATCTGTTACTATATGCTTTTTAACTAAAGTCTCTAGTTTGCTGTACTAACTGAGCTACTCTCATTGCATGGCTTCTCTGTGTCATCAGCACATCATGATTATAGATGAGTGGATGTCTGTTGTCTCTCTTGTTTTCTCAGTGCTACTGTATGAACAATTCTCAGCCTGGAAAGACAACAGAGACATTTCAACACAATAAAGTACAGACAAATGGAAAAGTAGTACAATACTTACTATAAAACAGTAAACTGGAGTCATTTTGGATAGCATTATTAATGTAAGTGAAAAACAGTAAGATCTGTGACCTAAGAAATGCTGTATTAATACTTGATAAAGATTATTCACCAAAGAACACACCAGTATATGAACAGAACTAGAAACAAAACTGCAGGAAGACTGTTTTTTTCTGTTGTTACACCTCACCAGAACAGACTTCCCTAGATCTATTAAGGTTCTGCTGGAAAGTCATTAAATTACAGCAATTTACATTAATTACAGCAAAAAAAAACACCTTTTCAACACTGCTTTGGCTACTGGGTTAGTCTTCTATGCTGCTCTTCTCAGCTTTAAAGATCAATTTTTGTCAAATACAGCTTAATTTATATGGTTGTTTAACAGTACTTCTATACTTTTTATTTCAAAGTTTTTTTTCTTAAACTTCTTGGAATCTATTAATATTTTGTTAATCTTGTTCATCTCTGAATATAGGCTACATTTTTAGTCATTCCATGCCTTCTGTTTACATTCAATACCATGTACTGAAGCTGTATTCAGTATAACTGAGAATATTTGTATTCCTAATAAATATCAGGTTTATGAATTCATGTCATGGAATGAAGAACTGAAAATTTTGAATTTTTCTCTTAATGACCAAGGTGCTGTTTTGGAGTTTTCACAAATGGGAATAAGTGGTCTTAAGGAACAGGTCAATGAGTGATGAAGAAAGAAAACAAACAAAAAAAAACCACAAGCAAACAAACAACAACAAAAACCCCCACAAATACCACCACCGACAAGAAAAAACTACCTGCATGTATAGGATTTTTCCTTCACATTTGAAGTGCCCATTTCTCTGAAAAAAAAACCAATAGGAAATGTGCTGAAAGTAAATCACAGTAACTCTTCTTGAAGTATTGTAATATTAAATCTGAAGATTTTTGTAGCACAACCACCTCTCCAAAGATGCCCTATATTTTCTTTGAAGGTCTAGCTTTTGTACTCCTTTAAATATATGTATTATCTTTTCTGAGGAAAAATGTCATTTAAAAAATCTTTTTGCTAGCAGAAAGAGTCATGACCCAAAGCCTTTGACACAACGGCAACCTTGTGTTCCAGAATTTCTCCATTAGAAAAAGTTTCCATTAAAAGAACAGTCAGACAGAAAACCTTTATGACTGTACATTAAATAAATTTGAATTAATGGATTTTTTAAAAACTATGGATCAAATCTTCATCCAGAGGTGAAATGTAGTGCCTGAGTGTGAAAAGCAATAAGCAGGATTAATGCTTTGATTTGTCAAAGTATTTCTGACAGCAATCCAAAAACAGCTATAATAACACCTCTCTTTTTGTGATACTCTGGTACTGAATGAAAACCTCAGATACTTTCCTGGGGATATTCACAGGGTTAGTATGGAGCAAGGATAATCAACTCTGTCATATGCAATTTCATTATTCAGACAGAAGATGAATAGAGTCTGAGGAATGTTATATTTATTCAGGTAACATATACATTGAAGTAATTAATGCATTACACAGAGATATTCTTCTGAAACATATTTGAGTCTGCCTCTGTTTATCTGTAGAGATGTATTTAATTAGCTTGTGGATTTAGCTTCTTTTTGATGTGTTTAGTGACAGTCTGTGTATCCTCTCTTTAGAGATCAGTAGGTTATTGCTTTTTGTTTAACAAGCTGCCTTTTGTGAATCCTAAGAAGACTCTGAAGGATCATCCTATAGTATGAATAAATAATAATAAAATCTTTAAATATGCTGTGTATTAAGAAAGTCCTACCAGTTCTGAGTAAAAAGCTCAAAATTAGTAAACAGGTGTTCTTTAATGACTTCCCTCTAGCTTCAGTATGCTTTTGTACACACAGTTAGGGTTTTTTTTTCCTAAAATAATGCATGAAGACATCATATATTCTAACAGGATCCTTGTTTTACTACTTATTGATAACTGCTGTAAGACATAGATCTTTGGTTTTGGCCAAACACTCTGCCTGCATTGTTTTTCCTGGATAACACACCGCTGTCATTTTGCTGTTTTAAAAGTTATTGCCACTTCCTAGTAAAGTAATTGTCCTAGCTGTACTAAAACCAGTGTCTTTTAATCTGTCAGAAAGGTTACTTTCCAGTAAACATGGAAAAATAATACTTATTTAATAGCTGAAGAATGAAAGATAATGTAGGCATGAGCAAAGGGTAGGGGTCAGAGGTTCTATATGCCAGTATGCAGAACAAGTTCATCTTCATCTTCTGCTTTGCTAGTGGACAGAGAGTGAAATAAGGAGATGCATGGAAGAAAGAACATATATAACAAGGTCCAATTCCATATTATCACTTTGAGAAATAACAGATGCATGAAACCTGTCACATTCCCTTATAGAGAAAGCTATAATTATTTTACTATTCTCAGACTACCTTATATTTTAGCAACGTGGTCTACTTGTAAGTATCTTGGTTAACACTGCCACTTTTTACACTGATACTAAACCTCAGGAGGACTTTAAAGTTAAATATAGTAACAATTGCCTGCTGAAGCCACAGGGAGGTGTTCTTTTGTCAGAGCTGGTACCCATAATTTAGAATTTAGGTGTTTCATTAAAAATGTTCATTTTCACATAAAAGCTTCCATTAGGGAAACCTAGACCATTTCCATGAAATAGACTGGTCTTTGGGAATAACAGAGAATTTTATCAATTTTACTAGCTTGACATTGGATCAGATACAGTCATATAAACTATATTCCGTGGATCATTTTGCCATACGAGAAGATGTGGTACCTTTCAGTTAAGAATCTTACAAAGAAACTGTGTAGTTTGGGCTTTTATTACCAGGTGATATTAGATCTAGAAGTAGAATCACATTGTGTGATCTGCTGCTCTACTCTGAAATTGCCTTCTGGCTAGTGTGAAACCCAAGAGCATCAGAATTTGAAAAAAAACTTCACTGTAATAGAACATTTAGATAACAGTATATTCCCCAGTAGCTGTTGGCATTTTACAGTAAATTGTAGTCACAATAGATGCAGTTATTTTTAAAAGTAAAAAAAAAATCCACAAATACTTTTAGCAACAGAATGTATTGCTTCTCTTGAAACTGGCAACGCATTTGAAGTCTGTCTGTTCCCACGTGTAAAATCATTTTATTTGCTTGCATATCTCTTTTCATATGGGCATCATTCAGTGGATTAGAACCTGGTATCTATATGTCAGTTATATGTCTATATATTAGTCAAAGGGAAGAAGAAAAAGAAACCAACCCCAAAACGAAGACCTCTTTTACCAATGGGCAGTAGATTGGGAAAATAAGTTTTTTCTTTGTTTGCTTGTTTAATCTGTGATTGTGCTTTTTATAAGATCTTTCTGAGGCATAGAATTCTTATTTTCTTATAGCTCTATGGAGGATGTAAATGCTTGATAAGGTTGTTCAAATCTTGGGAGGCAAGACATGTTCTAATGATCAGAGTGAACTGTGTATGTGTATGGTTCCTTTCTTTATGGAATATTTTTATCTCAGTTTTGCTTTGTTTCTGGGTTTTGTTTTTGGATTTTTTTTTTCTTTATTTTATTTTTATGATGGGGTTAAAAGGAAAAAAGAAAATCCGGTTGATGAGGTATTTAAATGCCATGGTGAAAACAGGAAAAGGAAATGCTATTCATCAGGCCTTGTTTTTGATTTTGTTCTATTTTTGCTTACATTAATTTTGGTTTTTTGAAACAGTGAAGGAAAGGAAGTAAATTCTTCTTAAAAAATGTGTCAAGCAAGGCCAAAACACAGATGTATTTCATTAAGTTGTATGCTGGTTTTGACTGCAATAGAGTTCATTTTCTTCAGAGTGGCTGGTATGGGGCTGTTTTGGATTTGTGATGGGCAGAATATTGATAATTCAGGGATGTTTCAGATATTGATTAGCAATGCTTGCACAACAACAACTCCTTTTTTTCTTTCCCATCCTGCTACACTGGGGAGGAGGCTTGGAAACATGGGAGGAGACATATAAAGTCCTGTATTAGTTCTGGGCTCCAAACTTTCAGGCGGATGTAAAGTTGTGGAAGAGAGTAACAAAGCTAGTGAAAGGGCTGGAATAAATGTCCTGTGGGGAACAGTTGGGGATTTTGGATTCACTTAGTTTGGAGGAGGCTGAGGTGTGACCTTATTGCTCTCTACATCTTACTGAGGACGGGATGTGGAGATGAATGTGCTGATCTTTCTTCCTCATATCCAGTGACAGCATGTGTGGAAATGGTTCAGAGGTGCACCAGACAAGGTTTTGACTGAACCTTAGAAAACATTTTTTTACTAAGAGAGTAATCAAATACTAGAGAGGCAGTCAATGCCCCAAGCCTGTCAGTGTTGAACCGGCATTTGGATAATGCCTTTTATAACATCCTCTTGCTTTTGGTCAGCCCTGAAATGGTCAGGCAATTGAACTAAATAGTCATTTTAGATCCCTTCCAAATGAAACTTTTCCATTCCATTCCATTCCATTCCATTCCATTCCATTCCATTCCATTCCACTCCATGTTATTCTCTTCTACAGGACTGGAAACAAATATTGCTTCTATCTTTTAGGCTGTTACATACTTTTGTCAAAATTTTGTGGGAGAAAAATTGTAGAATTGCATCCATAAATATTTACTTTTCACCTTACTACAGTTCTTTGCCTTAATGTGACTTGTTAAGAAAGTTGAGTGCAAAGTCTGTCCTGGGAGACAACATTAAAATCTTTTTTTGGATTGAAACTGGAGGGAGCTTGTACTAAATGGTATCCAGGGGAAAGCCCAGCGTAGCTAGGAATGCCAACTCCATGACCTCAAAACCAAACGGAACAGATAATGGTCAGTTCTGTGAATAAAAGCCTTTCAAATAAATATACAGCAGTTCAAATAAAAATGGTTCTGCAAAGCAATACACCAGCTATGAAAATGCAGTATATATTTTTTTTTTCTCATAGGAGTTAAAAAATGGTGACTCAAACCCTCAAAAAATGGCAAAATAACCCATATTTACTGGTCAGTGAAACTATTTATAGCTAAATCCCTTCTTTATTTTCCAAGGGTATGTTACACAGGAGAAAAATCTGTGTCTATTGAAGTTAGCTATGTGAAGCCAAAGTAGCTCCTCTGATTTTTTCAAACATCTGATTTTTCAAACAAGATAGGAGCATATATTTTCAATTCTTACTTTTGTTCCAGGCATAATCTTATCCCATTTTCACTGCTATACCCTTTGAGTGGTTTTACACAGTGCAATAACGGTGAGACTAAAGATTTCCCATATATGGTTTGAACTTTTCTTATATTATGTCACGTATTTGTTTCATGTGCTCCACTGATGTCACATGATGATATCCTGCTCAAATGTTTCAGCATTCTATTTCTCAAGACTCCATAGAAATATAGTAGTTTTAAAGCTAATTCCATGTGGCTGTTTTGGATGAGAATATATTTCTTTTCTATCTCTCTAAAAACCATAATTTATGAAAGATGCCTTTCTTTTAATACAATTGTGTAAAACGTTTCAAAAACTAGCCACTAAAAAATTGGGCTTGGTCTTTGGGTTTTCAGTGGTGTGGAGATTGTTGTTTGCTTTGTTTGTCTGTTTGTTTGTTTGTGGTTTTCTTTTTGGGGGGTTTTATTGTTGTTTTGTTGTTGTTTTGTTTGGGTTTTTTTGTTTTTCTGGCTTTTGGTTATTTGTTTTTTTTAATTTGCTTTTTGGGCTTTTTTTTTTTTTTTGGCAGCAGGTTACAGTCACACGGTCACAAACTCATAAACTCTTCTGAGGTTTCTTTTTCTTGTTATACAAATGTGTGGTTTTTGAGCACTGAAGACTAATCATAAATTAACATTAGAATTGGGAAAAATAGCTTTCTGGAAGTATTGTTGAAAACAGTAGTCCCAATAAAATCTTAAAACAAACTCTATGGAATTAGATAAATCTGAGAAATCTGCATCTTGTCAAGGCCATTAGCCTTCTCTGAGCGCACCAGCTCAGAGTCACCACCTCTATCCTGCATGCCTAATATGCTATAATTTCTCCAAAGAAACTTGTAAAATCACCCTTCCCCTTCAGGGAAAGTTTATTCCCAGGTGAGTGCCTGTGAATGTTAGAGGCATTTTTCTTTCCGAATCATCCCCTTGAACCACAGTACACTAATGACTATGAAAATTAAACTGGACAGTATAGGGTGCTCTTCATGATACATTGAGTTATTGTCTGAGGAAATAAATTTTAAAGCTGAGAAAAATCACTAGATCATTAACCTGTTTTCACAGTGTATAAAAAGCACTATATTTTACCCAACTAGCCCCCTAAGAGATTTCTGAGATTAAACATTGATAAAAGGCAAAGAAGCCCCACTGTTCTAGTTGTAAAGATCTTTTTAATACAGATAGTCTCTGCATGGTCCTATTCAACTTCTCAGTTAGGAAGACTATTTTTTACAGCATGGATCGAAGTTCTAGTTCACACAGAGCAGGCACCCATAGATGCTAATTAAAACTCGAACAGACATTAATAAGTTCACATGTTCTTTAAACTGTCACTAGTGTTTTTATAAACAATATATTCTAACTCAATTAGAAATTGCAAGAAGTATCACTAGTTGAACATTTTCCCTGTTATGTGGAATATCCTATTAAATTATCATAATAAATTCTTTGGCTGTAAAAGTAGAAAGAGCTGCAACTTCTGTTATTGTAACTAGGAGAAATCGAGATGTAGCTTCGGGTCATTCTCCAGGACAAAAGCTTAAATATAGGCTATATAAGCTGTAATAATTTTTATCTCCAGCCACTTTGGTAGAAAGCTAGCAAGGTTAAACCATATGTTCACAGTTAGGATGTTCAGGAAGGGAGCTGCCTCTATCAGCAGTTTGTACACCAGCTGTACTTGTTCCATGTTTTGCCACCTTGATGGGTGAAGAGAGTGAATGCAAAGAAGAGTCATCTGAAGATAGTGAACAGCTGACTAAGCATCAAGTTTAATAAGATTGAGAGCTATCAGGAGCAGTTGGAGGGGGAAAATGGCACAGATGAACTCATCCACTTACCTCCAAACTAACTGTGACAGTAAATCAGAAAGAAATTTGGAAAAGGGTTAGACTATATACCTAGAAACAGAAACAAAAGTGAAAAGACTAAATGCCTTAGTCTAAGGACCTGAAAGCCAAGGTGAATGATTTTACTTTTTGGTATGCCTTTCACAGTAAATCAAGACAAAACCGATAGTTTTGGGGTAGACTTAATATTCTTCATGGAGGCTAATATTAGACTATGTTTTGGATTTGTGCTGGAAACAGCATGTATAATACAGAGATATTTTTGTTGCTGCTGAGCAGGGCTTTCATAGAGCTACAACCTTTTTATGTTTGTTGTATTCCCCTCCCAGTGCAGAGGCTCAGGATGCACAGAAAGATGGGAGAGGGCGCAGCTGGGACATCTGACTCCAAAGGATCAATACCATACTCATACATATGGAATCATACTCGTGCATAAACCTGAGGGAGAAAGAGCAATAGGGAATCATTCGGCATGATGGCATTTGTCTTCTCAAGTAACTGTTACCTGTGATGGAGTCCTTGGGTGATGGCTGAATACCTGCCTCCCAGTGGGATGTAGGGAATTAATTCCTTGTTATACTTGTGTGCATGGCTTTTGTTTTCCCTATTAAACTATCTTTATCTCAATCCACAAGTTTTTCCACTTTTTCTCCTTCACTTCCCTTCCACATTGAACCAGTGGAGAGGAAATGAGTGAGCAGCTGTGTGGTGCTTCCTTGCTAGCTGAGTTTAAAACATGACACATGGGTCTGTATTTGTGGTTATAAATATAGCTTGCAGCTAAAAACTAATGAACTAAGCCTAGAATTCTAATATTTTCATTTATAATAAAGTCTTTAAAAGGATTTGGTTTCCAATTTGCTATTCCTCCTAAATGTCCTTCCCTCTATCTTACCTGAAAACTCCAGCCTGTGGAATCTGCTGCTGAAATAGGGGACTAAAATGCAAAATGCTGCCATTTGAGTCATGAAATCACAGAGACTTTCAGTTTGTTGAGGAGTTGTTTTTTGGTGGTTTTTTTTTTTGTTTGTTTGTTTTGTTTTGTTTTGTTTTCTTTTTTTTTATGTCAAGTATGAGAAAGAAAATGTGTGCTGATGAATGTAAGATTCCTCTTATGTTACCTTGATATGCTCTTTTTCCAAATGGTTTCCATGTGCTCTCTTTTCATTTGTAGTTCTTACCCCAGGCTCATCCTCTTTGCCTCAGTAATTTTCAGACTTTTTCTCATTTTGCTTCCTCCAACTTCTTGTCTGACTTTTTACTCTCATAGCATATTTGACATATTTCCCTTCTCCCCCATTCCAGGCAGACTTGCCTTTGAATTTCTCACATAACTGTTCATTGACATAGTTTGTATCCTCCTTATTCTGGTCCCATCAAACAAATATTTCCTTTGCATTCTGCATGTTTAAATACCCAGATTCTTTGTACAGCCAGTTCAATCCAGCTACCAGCAGTATCTTCTCTTTCCCAGTGATGTGTTCTCATGTAGTCTAAGAGCTTTTCATCAATTTACCCTCGCCCTCTTTTATTCATGGTAATTATTCCAGATACCTTCTTTGGCACGTTCCTTAGTCTTGAGAGAGGAAATTCTTCTTGGTCATTTTTGAGACTATTCACAATAGACATTTGAGACATTATTTAGACTTCACAAAAATGTATCATTTCTGTGCTTAAAAGGAGATTCTAAGTGGTTGTGTCCTTGACCATGCTTTTGTGCAGCAAGTATGCAGGAGGATGGTGTGAAATACATATAAATTTAGCAAATCATCAGTCATCCACTTTTTTTACTTTCCTCTATGTAGTCTGACACTGACTTACAATGGGTGGTGGGAGAAAATGTTACATTCTTGTCTGAATCAAAATTAGGCAAAACAGATATATTGCAGTTTCTGTGTAGATCATTTCAAGCATATTATGTGGGAGTGAAAATTTAAGTTCTGTTTCAAGTGTATTTTAATAATGAGATAATCATATATTTAAAAAGTTGATTTAAAGTGATTATGTTCAGTAACATCTAATTGGGGTTTAGTTTTTCTTTTCTGTGTTCCCTGTTAATCTTAGTATCATAAGCTATATATTTATAATATTCTGAAAACTTTGTCTATGTGTGTGTGTGGTAGTGTATACTGGTGCCAGCTTTTAAGCGATAAAACAAATTCTCACTAGACTTAATTTCAGCCAAACTTGTATTATACATTCTAACTTTATACTGTCTTATATCTTTTTTATTATGTTTTAGTTCATGAAAGCAATGGAATGATCTTTCTTAGAGATTAGAAGTTAAGAAAAATATAAGTGATTACCAAGACTGGCTACCTTAGAAGTGGCTAGTAGAAATCAGAGGATAAAATAAGAAAAGGCATAAGTAATCCCCTAAAGTGAACCTATGCAGGGCAAGTCAGAAGGATCTTTTCATAAAATCCTTTTGTCCTTGTAGTCTTGCTTGCCTCTTCTTCTAAAGGTGGTAAACTCTTTTATTGCTGCATTCCAGCCAAAACTCTCTATGGAGGCAGGACAGTTTTCTTCCCTGTCAGCTTGTTTTTCAGCGCATGTAGAATACCTGGTCCTGTGACTTTAAGATTTCCTCCATGAAGAATATTCTGGTTTTCTGGATTCCTTTGCTCTTCAGGAATGCCTCTCAATGGACATTGTCTCCTAAAAGGTCTACCCTCTTGAAGTCCAAGGTAGCAGTTCTGTTAACCAACATCTAACCCACCATGTTCCTACTTAGATCCTCATGGGTTTTTTTTTCTACTGCATTCTATTAATGTATAGAATTACTTATTAGTTTAAAAAATGTTCAACAATTATTCTGAAACAAGATATATAATATATTGGTATATATATAATATATATTTATATTTATAAAATTTTAAGAGAAAGGGATAAACATATGCAAAATTTCATTATGTGAACCTGTACCTGTAATAGCTATAAAATACATCAAGGAGACAGCAGTCTCTTCCTGGCTTTTGTTGTTGTTGTTGTTGTTGTTGTTGTTGTTGTTGTTGTTGTTTAATTCACACATTGTTTTGTGATGGTTGACTATCACGAGTACATGTTAATTGCTACTGGTACTGCTCAACTGTTGTAACTATAAAATTTATTTTTTAAAAAATCATCCTTATTATAAATAGGCNAAAATGCAAAATGCTGCCATTTGAGTCATGAAATCACAGAGACTTTCAGTTTGTTGAGGAGTTGTTTTTTGGTGGGGTTTTTTTTGTTTGTTTGTTTTGTTTTCTTTTCTTTTTTTTTATGTCAAGTATGAGAAAGAAAATGTGTGCTGATGAATGTAAGATTCCTCCTATGTTACCTTGATATGCTCTTTTTCTAAATGGTTTCCATGTGCTCTCTTTTCATTTGTAGTTCTTACCCCAGGCTCATCCTCTTTGCCTCAGTAATTTTCAGACTTTTTCTCATTTTGCTTCCTCCAACTTCTTGTCTGACTTTTTACTCTCATAGCATATTTGACATATTTCCCTTCTCCCCCATTCCAGGCAGACTTGCCTTTGAATTTCTCACATAACTGTTCATTGACATAGTTTGTATCCTCCTTATTCTGGTCCCATCAAACAAATATTTCCTTTGCATTCTGCATGTTTAAATACCCAGATTCTTTGTACAGCCAGTTCAATCCAGCTACCAGCAGTATCTTCTCTTTCCCAGTGATGTGTTCTCATGTAGTCTAAGAGCTTTTCATCAATTTACCCTCGCCCTCTTTTATTCACGGTAATTATTCCAGATACCTTCTTTGGCACGTTCCTTAGTCTTGAGAGAGGAAATTCTTCTTGGTCATTTTTGAGACTATTCACAATAGACATTTGAGACATTATTTAGACTTCACAAAAATGTATCATTTCTGTGCTTAAAAGGAGATTCTAAGTGGTTGTGTCCTTGACCATGCTTTTGTGCAGCAAGTATGCAGGAGGATGGTGTGAAATACATATAAATTTAGCAAATCATCAGTCATCCACTTTTTTTACTTTCCTCTATGTAGTCTGACACTGACTTACAATGGGTGGTGGGAGAAAATGTTACATTCTTGTCTGAATCAAAATTAGGCAAAACAGATATATTGCAGTTTCTGTGTAGATCATTTCAAGCATATTATGTGGGAGTGAAAATTTAAGTTCTGTTTCAAGTGTATTTTAATAATGAGATAATCATATATTTAAAAAGTTGATTTAAAGTGATTATGTTCAGTAACATCTAATTGGGGTTTAGTTTTTCTTTTCTGTGTTCCCTGTTAATCTTAGTATCATAAGCTATATATTTATAATATTCTGAAAACTTTGTCTATGTGTGTGTGTGGTAGTGTATACTGGTGCCAGCTTTTAAGCGATAAAACAAATTCTCACTAGACTTAATTTCAGCCAAACTTGTATTATACATTCTAACTTTATACTGTCTTATATCTTTTTTATTATGTTTTAGTTCATGAAAGCAATGGAATGATCTTTCTTAGAGATTAGAAGTTAAGAAAAATATAAGTGATTACCAAGACTGGCTACCTTAGAAGTGGCTAGTAGAAATCAGAGGATAAAATAAGAAAAGGCATAAGTAATCCCCTAAAGTGAACCTATGCAGGGCAAGTCAGAAGGATCTTTTCATAAAATCTTTTTGTCCTTGTAGTCTTGCTTGCCTCTTCTTCTAAAGGTGGTAAACTCTTTTATTGCTGCATTCCAGCCAAAACTCTCTATGGAGGCAGGACAGTTTTCTTCCCTGTCAGCTTGTTTTTCAGCGCATGTAGAATACCTGGTCCTGTGACTTTAAGATTTCCTCCATGAAGAATATTCTGGTTTTCTGGATTCCTTTGCTCTTCAGGAATGCCTCTCAATGGACATTGTCTCCTAAAAAGTCTACCCTCTTGAAGTCCGAGGTAGCAGTTCTGTTAACCAACATCTAACCCACCATGTTCCTACTTAGATCCTCATGGGTTTTTTTTTCTACTGCATTCTATTAATGTATAGAATTACTTATTAGTTTAAAAAATGTTCAACAATTATTCTGAAACAAGATATATNAGAAATTACTTTCACTACTGAAAAACAGGCTTACTCAGTTTCTATAAAATATGCCTTAAAAGAATGGGCATGCCTGCTTAGACTGCCAAATGTTTAGGGACACTATTATTTCATGTTTTTCTTTGGAGATAATACAGAATAATATAAACTAATATTTAAAATTGCTTATTTGAGGGAAAAAACTGCAAAGACGCTTTTTATTAGCTGTAGACTTAGCCTTTTAATTTCCCATTAAAAGTAACTTCAAATTATAAAGTTATTTTTAGCTAAAAAAAGCCAACCAAAATGTCTCTTTTAAACTGTTGCTTAGAGAGCAGGAACAATATGCCTTATAGCTTTCAATCTTATACTCTGCTAAAAGTCTGGGGCTGAGATTTCTCCCTCTTTTCCTTTTCCATAATGTTATGGCCTCATATTTAAGTTTTGCTTGCAGGTGTGCACAAAGAATGCTCTGTTGTTGGGTGAGTTGATGAGGACAGACTCCTTATCTGCTCGTATGTTTTGTGCAGAGCCGGCTGAAAGGTGTGATCAATAGCCCACAACATAACTAGTTGTGGGAGAGAGTTTCTTCTGAAGAGTAGGATCTTAGCATAGTCAGGATATGAAAAGAAAGGATAATATTCAGGAAATCCAGTGGTCTGTGAGGATAAAAGACAGGATGTAGCATATGAGGTCACAGTAGGGTGATTTTCAATTCCATGATTTTTTTCTGTCTGATAAGACTGGAGAGGTACATTTTTTAAAAGGTTGTTTTTAGTTATAAGTAATGAACCTAGTTCCACAAGCTCTTTGATAATTTTTTGGTGCGTTGGCTCAGTTACAAAGCTCCAACTTGTTCTAAGATTATTACTAAACCTACACTTTTGTAGGTGCTGTGTGTTTTACTTTCATCTCTTGTCTTGTATTGCTTGCTCCCTAATAAGATATTGTATTGTCTGTTGTTATTCATTCCCTGTGAGCTGAAAATTTATTCCCTTTAGTAAAGCAGCAGGTATGGTTTTTCAAGCTGAGTTTGACTTATGGCTGCTAACAGGAAAACATTTTCCTCTTCATCCACTTTTCTTTAACAAAAAAAAAAAAAGAAAATAAAACAAAAAGAACATAAAAAAAAGTTTGGTTAAAAAAGAGATATGAAAATAAAAGTTTTACCATCTATAAAAAGAAAGGGGCTGATGATACCATTTGCATTTACTAATGCTAGTCGTGTGCAATTTTTCAATCTTGTATGACTGCTTTTGTTTCCTCTGGCAAGAGGAAAAGACTGCATGGATTGCAGGGCTGAGCCTCATTTGTTTTAGTGGGGCTTTGTGCAGTACTGAGGACCTGTCTTTATAAAAATGTTTTATAGAACAGCAATATCAGGTCAAGGAGAGGCTCCATTCAACATCCTTCACAGAGATGCTCTTACTGCTCTTAGCTCATTTTGAGTCCTCTTAGATATGAATTTAATATTCTGTCACTAATTATACCTAAAAACTGTGTTACAGTTTAATTTGTTGGTGGACTCAGGTTGTGAGAAATGCCATATAATAATGTCAGATATAATGTGTCTTACTATGACAAGAAATGTCTTATTTGGAAGATGGACAGCTTTATTACAGAATCAGAGTATACTGACTTGCAAGTGACTCACAAGGATAATTGAGTCCAACTTCTGGACCTTCACAGGACAACCCAAGTGTAACATCCTGCGCCTGGGCCCATTGTCCAAATGCTCCTTTAGCTCTGTCAGGTTTGGTGCTGTGACCACTTCCCTGGGCAGCCTATTCCAGGGCCAAACACCCTCTGAGTGAAGAACTTCTTCTTAATATCCGACCTAAATCTTCCCTGATACGTGCTCAGGCCATTCCCTCTGGTCCCGTCACTGCTCAACGCAGAGAGGAGTTCAGTGTCTCCCTCTCCTCTTCCCCTCATAAGAAAATTGTCAACTGCAATGAGGTCACCCTTCAGTCTCCTCTTCTCCATCCTGAACAGACCAAGTGACTTCAGCTGCTCCTCATACGAATTTTCCTCTATACCCTTTACCATCTTTGTTGCCCTCCTTTGGACGCTCTAACAGTTTAATATTTTTCTTACATTGTGGCACCCAAATCTGCCCCCAGCACTCGAGGTGAGGCCACCCCAGTGCAGAGCAGAGCAGGACAATCCCCTCCCTTGTCTGGCTGGCCATGCTGTGCCTGATGCCCCCCAGGACAGGGTTGGCCCTCCTGGCTGCCAGGGCACTGCTGGCTCAGATTCAACTTTCAGTTGACCAGGATCCCCAGGTCCCTTTCTGCAGCACTGCTTTCCAGCATCTCATTCCCCATGCTGGGCAATGGTTAGTTGTCTCTATCTTCTGTGATGGACTTAGCTTGTGCCATAGTATGGATTTACAGAAGGTGTTTGTTTACAAACATCTACAGGTGTGTTAAAAAACAGCAAATGAAAGTACAAGTAATATGAACAATTTATTACCAGAAAGCATCAATACAAATAAATATGTTCTCATAAATATTCATACCATGTAAAACCTATCCCTCCATCCATTTGATATCTGCTTAGAGATAAAGATCAGACTAAGAGTATGGGTTACTGGTCTCTTTTTTAGAAAAATTATCCATTAAAAGGCTCCATCTCAGTTCAGGTCAGAGTAATCAGGCATGGCCTAAATTATGCTGTGGTTGTGACAGGGTCTGATCCTATCTCAAACCCTCCCTGAGCATTCACTGAACTTTCATGGATTAACCTCAGTCCTGACTTGTTGACAGATCATGGTATTGTCATTTGAACCCATTGTTATTGTCATCTGACGCTGCTTATCCTGCTCAGGGGCTGCAAGATAATGCCCAGGCAGTGAGGGCATTGCCCGTGCTGTCAGTGCTGTCAGTTGGGTCCTGCCTTGTCATTTCTTGACAAGTGAAGTGCAACCTTACTCTTGCTCACCTCTAATAGAAATTTACAAAACCACATCCCATGTACCCACCTCTGCAATGAAATAGTTAGCTAGAGCTCATGAAAGTCAATACCAGAAGCAGGAAAAGACATGGGCAACAGTCTGTGACCTATTCCAGCTTTTTGATGTACACACTGCTCCTCATGTGAATAATTTACCATTAGAGTTGTACAGCATTGCACTTGGCAGATACCCACAAATTCAAGTGAGAGGCAGTGTAGGCGTCTAATACCCTCTGATCTGGTCCGTTTAGATACTCCATGCATGGAGGATAAAATGTTTAACTTATTTAAATTCAATGCTGAACAGTGAAAATTTGAAACTTAGATCCAAGTGGTAGTTAATTTTTGAACGAATACACAATTTATAGGGTGAAATTTTGGTGAAGGAGAATTTTGAAACAGGAAGGAAAGAAGGTAGAGGCAGGCAGTGTCCAGGTTTACAGAAATGCACAAACACGGAATAGATATCTTTCACCTGGTGCTCCCCGTAGAAGTTAATTATATCAGTGTCTCATATTTTGGCATCTTGTCCTGGCAACCTTCCATGCTGAATGACTGATATTTGAATAATTCTGAAGCCTGCAGTTCTGACTACTTTGTACAGACAGGCTCTGACCCCACTCTTTCTTGAGTCCTGCTCAGAGAAAGGTTTGAAAAGGATAGCCATGAGGAGTTCATCATCTCTCTCACCTGTGACAACCCTTCTGATGTGGTATGTTTGATTTTGGACTTCTCAGTGCAAGAAATATAGTGGTGTTCTGTGGTGAGTCAAGAAGAGGGCCACAAATATGGTAGTGGGCTATAGTATGAAATTAGAGACTGAGATAAATGGACTTCTCCAATTTAAAGAACTGAAAGTGGGGAGGAAATTTTAAGTCTGACTACAACTCTCTGTTGAGAGACCATGTTGAATACAGGATCAGACTTTCTCTGGATGTTCACAGTAGAAGGATGAGATACCAAAAACACAGGTTTCAAAAGAAGGTTATACCGGCTTGATGTAAAGGATTTTTTACCATGAGGATGTTCAAACACTGAAACAAGTGCCTCAGGAGGTCGTGAGATCTTTAAATTCAACTGAACCCAGCCCTGAACCATCTGCTCCAGCTGGTCTGACTTTTAGCAATGTCTTGGACAACAGGACTTCTGGAGGTCCCTTCCAATCTGCAAGATTCTGTTCCCATTCCCTTTCTTGGAAAAATGTCACACCCCAGAGGTTTAGTTGATGTAAATTACAAACAACATTATTCTTAAAAGGAAGAACTTTGAAGAATTGAAATTAGGAAAGGATTTGCCTATTTGATAAATTGTGTGAATTGTAAAGATTTTTAGTCTCAATAATGGAAAAAGAGACAGAGTTTTACGGGGGGATGTTCATTTAAGAGGAATGCACTGAATATTTAATATATTTAGAACCTGAAATTTTTAGATTTAGTAAAGGTAAGATGGAAAAAAAACTACAATGTCTGTGTAGGGTAAAAATACTATGGTTTTCTTCAAGAAGCAGCTACTGTATTAGTCTACACAAGCTCCTACATAATTTTTACATGAACTGAATTTATTCTTCACTTCTCTTCTTACTTTATACAAACCTTAGTTTACATAGAATGCTTTAACCTGCTTTGTTGGGAAAAATTGTGTGAACAGAGCTTTTTTTAAAGCCTTGTGTTTCAAGAATGATGGTGAAAGTAAAGAACTCTTCATCAGTTACATGAATAGTGAGAAACAGACGTGTCTTATATCAAGTAAATAATTTACTGCAATATAAATATTCTTTTGATCATGTCCTTCTGATAATGTACTCCATTTCTGATTTGCATTGTATCAAACACAGCTCTCAGGAAATAATTTGTTTTACTATTGAGAACGTTTGTGTATGCAATAGTAACTAAGACAGAAATACTGCATTTCAGTGAAGAAACTCTTAAACATTAGATCTTAAGAATTTTGTCTTGAGTTACTTTACAACTGTCACAAATGACAGTGCTAAAAAGGAAACAGTCACTTTTTTGCGAGAAGTGCAAACAAGACAAAACATTAAAAAAAATAACAGCTTTTGCACAGTTATGTCTGCTGCAATGTCTTGAATGTCTCATTATGTCAAGTGCAGTGATTTACTGAACAAATATTTACATTTTTTCCGTCTCTGCTAATGACCACGTATTAAGTTCTGATTAGCTATTCTCTATTGTAACAGCTGAGATATGTTCTACTTCCAATATTTTCAAGTTTCAATGAGAAAGAATTGGTTAGACTATGTAAGTCAAGAAAAAAGGGAAGAATGATTAATTTATAAGTATTTGCATATTTCTCAGAAGGAAAATTTCAGGCATCTTGCGCAGGGTTTTTATGATTTAAGTTTGAAAGATACACAAGAACAAACTGTTCAGGCAGCTGTTCAAGGAAAAATTATCAATAGAATGGATGTTGGTATGGTCAAATTTCATTTGGAATCATGACAACTTTACTTGAAGCCCCAGTCCTTTATCTAACTACCTTACCTACCTACCAAAACTGTGAGGCACAATGAAGTATGGTAAGCAAAATATTGATATTTCTCAGTTGCTGAATGCCATCACAGACCTGAAGAGGCTTAGAATACGTAATATCAATCTTCAGTCTAACTCTGAAGCTCCTGTCTCCGAATTGTTTTTGAAGAATAGATGTGATATTGTTTTGTTTTCACCTAGCTTTTTTACAACCTTCTTCTGTTATTTTCTCTCAGAAGTAATTATAGTAAGTGCCAAAGAGGGAAAATTAGTCATGTAGTAAAATGTGACTGAAATGGGAACAATACTCAGTGAAAATTAGAATAGGAAGCTACTAGTGGATTTCTTGTCTACTGTAAGCAATATATCTACATGTTATACAGGCTTGAATCCTATATATTTCTAGGAAAAAAAGACTGCATATATGTCTTGGTTTGAAAGACAGGTGCCTGCCAAGGAGGGCATGAACCTCCCTTAGAATGGGAAATGTGGCCCTCTTCCCTTCACATTATTATAACTTTAAAATTAAGGGGCTTTCAGGCAAAGATTGTGGGAAAAGAAAGAACAATCCTTTACTAGTATCTATATATGTATAACACAGCAAACAAACAACAACGGCAGCAACAACAAACAGAACCAGAAACCCAGTAAAAACAGCCTTCTCTCGGCTGCGGGCACTTTCCTGGTTGGTGCAGTCACAGTCACAGCCAGCAGGGGCGCTGGTGGCTCCCGGCCGGGCAGGCTGATTGATTCCCCTGCGCCTGCAGGGGTGAGTTCGACCGTCTCTCTCACATGGACAAGGGCAGGTGCACCAGCAGAACAGATGGAAAAGTGGCTTCTGTTACAAACCCCCAGGGGCAGCAGGGCCCAGTGCCCCTCTGTATGGTGAAATGGACTCAAGCAGGAACCTTGTGGCAGCAGCTGGAACAGCATAGGGGAGCAGATCCCGGGGTGGCAAACAAAATGTCGCAGAAGTTCTGCAGCCATAGAAGGAGCCGCGAGGGATCGGGTGGACATGGAATATTGGGTTGAAGCGTAGCAAAAAACCTGAAGCAGCAGCAGAAAACAGCAGGGCTGTGCAGCAGCAGCCATGTTCCCGCATACAGCTGGGAGATGCTCCCTGAGAAGGGGGAGGGGGTCGAGGTCCCAGGCTCTCCCCTGGGCACCTGAGTAGGTGGTGAGGGGCCTTTCCAGTGAGATGAGGTGATCTATAAGGTCCCAGTCCAATGGCCACTCTTATGAACAAAGCCTCACTCACGGTAGGAGAGGCAGTAAAAGGGCTGAACTCCACAGTGGGAGAGAATTCTCCCCACAGCAGCACAGCATCATCTCCTCCTCTGGTCCTGAGACTGACAGAGAAAGAGGAACTGAGCCCAGCCCTCTGACCCCCCAGCCAATATCTCATGGTATCTCTGCCCCTCCCAAGAGAAAACCCACCAGTCAAAACAGGGCAGCCAGACACACCTGTCCCCCCCACCTTGACCACTTTTGTCTCTTAAGTATTTGTTCTTCCCATCTCTTAGGCAACACATGGAAGAAAATTCCCTGAGAGAAAGAAAAGGAAATAAAAAAAAGGAAAAAATCCTAACCTCCAACAATATAGTAATATGAACCTTGTGGCAAAACCTAGTGTACTTCTCTTTCTCCCTATAACTGTGTAAAGATGATCATCAGAGGTGAACCATCAGCATCCAGACTCCTTTACCAGGAGCCATGTCAGTGTCTTACATAGATGCTGAGTGTTTTGGGAGAAACACTGAAAACAGTTACCCTGAAAATAGTTTTTGCCAACTCAAATGATTACATTCCTTTAATGAGCAGTGAAGGACCATTGACAGCTGTTTACAGCCATCGAGTCTCCTGTTTATCTATCTTGCATTAGATTCTACAGTCATACTAGAGATTTCATTCTACACAGTTTAATTAAGCTATTGTCACACCCTGAACACAGCCTCTTCTCTCCACCTTCCATGGCTTTTGCAGCCTGGGCTCAGGAACAGGTTTTAGTGCAATTGTTTGTTTTAGCACCTGCCTAATGATGGAAGGACTAATTGTGCAAACGTTCTTAAAAAAAAATTGTGCTGGGGAACCATGTAGGAGCCCCAGCCCATGGCCCACTATGGCTGCCCCAACCCCTGTTACTGTAGTTAGTTGTACATGCAATAATAGCCACAACGTAATTGATAAAAGCATAGAAGGGTAAATTAAGCAAGCAGTCGTTTGGTGATTGCTGTTAGAGATAGAATAGCAAAGACTGGGCTACAGACAGGCCAAGATGAGTCCAAGTAAGTTCTGACACCACCTGAGGGCCATGAGCCTGCCAAAAGGCTTGTGGGCTCTTAATGGCTGTGTCATTGCCATCCCTTGTGGGCTACAGAGCTACACTACTCTGCTCCTTTTTCAACACCCTCACATTTATTGATCTTTACTATAGTCTATGTCTCTTCTGTTAACCAGATGATAAACTGCTGGGAAGGAAAAGAAAAAGCTGTATTTGGGGAGTGCTAGAAGAGTGGTTACCTTTCCTTTCTTCATGAAGACTAGAGTTATAGTACAATTTTGACCTTTAGAAATACTATTCCCATGTTAAAAAAGGAAAAGGAAAGAGCTACACTGTCATGTCTATCCTTAAATTACTAGGCAGACTTCTGTTTAGATAAGTCAACAAAACCCTGGGGTTCATTTCATATATTTCATACATTTTCCAATGTTCTGTCCAAATAACTTTGGTTATCTTTCCCTGAAGCTGATATAGTTCTTTTATCATTTTTATCAGTATCAATATTGTTGATGAGTGATCTTTTCTCTACAGCTTCTGCTATATTCTCTCATATCCTTTCTTTATTTTTAGGATTAAATCTAAAGGACAGAAATCCCAGGTATATACATCTTGTAGCTTCACAGGGATGATTCTCTTAATTCTGATTTGCAAAGCACCATTTTCCTGAGGATGACTATCAATGTAACAAGAATGGTGAAGGTACACTTTAAATTTGGCAATGTTAATTCTCCTACTTCTTACAAGTGTTTTAAAACCTTTCAGAAGATGAACTAATGCCCTGACCTGCAGTTTTAGGTAGGTGAGTAAACATTCTAGCTGGTACACAGCTAAAATGACTTTGGGAGTGCTAGTTATTACATGTAGACTTTCTGAAACATGGTTATGGAGACACTCAGGTGGAATATGCCATTCAGTCAGCAAGCCACTTCTATCTTTCAAGATCATTCACCACAACTCTGTTGTTACCTGATGTGAAAATCAGTTTGAATTATGGGTTATCAATTTCTAGAAGTACTTTTTAAAAAGGTTTTGGGTACCAGTGCATGCAGGCCTTTATGGTCTGCCATAGTACACTCTGAATGTGTATTCTCCCTTTTCTCTCTTCAGCAGCCATGCCCATATATGAATGTGAATATGTTACCTGCTGCATATCTGCCACAGTCTTCACTGCAAAAGGCTACTTCATTCAGTCTTTTCTTCAGTGGCCATTCTGCGAAACATGATTCTATTGACACTTTACAAATAGGTTAATCTTACTCAAAATATAGATTTTAAAAGTATTCAAAGTATTATACTTGAGGATTTAATGAGATATACTACTGTCTATTTTCTCAGTGTTGCATCTATCTTGGTTAAAACACTGGGGCAATACTGGGTTCAACTGATTTCATGTCTTGCTATCATTCATAGCTTCTCTTTCCTGAAAAGCTGCATCCTAGGATTTTGTTCCTTATCCTATAATCATGCAGCTGATGGTTCCTGCTTGAATATAGTATTTTGCAGTTCTAATGAATTTTATGTAGCTTGGTTGGTTTTTTTGTTTGTGGTTTTTGTTGTTTTTTTTTTCTCCTCAGAAATATGAAAAAAAACCTTCTGAAAAAACCCTCACTTTTGTAGTCATGTACAGGGAATTAGGCTGTTATTTTGTATTGCGCTGTGTGCCCAGTTTGACATGCTTGAATTTTCAAGACTACTGAATACATTTTAGCTAATTGTGTTCTCTTGGGAATGCTTGTTCCTATCACAGCTTGATAAGTTTTCCATGAGGTTATCTGCTTTATATTTCTGAGGAATATATTCACCTGATATTGTACTGGTTCCTTAAGACCTCTTTTGCTTTGGCTGCAAAAATCTGAGAGTTTATAGTTTTTTTACATGCTTATGTTGCATATAGACAAAACAGATATTGCAATCCATTCAAATAAGTTGCTCATTTACTTTGTTTTCATTTTTAGATTAGCAATGACGAGTCTTACATGGAAGTGGTTTTTTGCCTCTTTTCTCTAAGTACAACCTCTCAGTCTTGCTGAAATCCTATTGGTTTTGTTATTCTAGGCTTTTACTGTAGGCATAAGAAAAAAAATTCAGCTTATGCACAAATAATAATTTCCAAAGGTTTAATGTGTTACATTTTTTTCCTTGTCCCAGTCATGTAACTGTAAAAAGTTCCAACACAAATGAATGTGATCTTTTCTCACCACAGATCTGCTAAATTGCACTTGCCAATCAAGTTCTGTATGAGAAATTTTTGATTGGTTGTAACACATTTCTCCCACAGTTATCCAGTGTTAATGTTTAACAAGAATACTCCTTTTTCAAGACTTAAATTGATTTATGTTCAGTGTCTTCTGTATATAGCCAGACGCCTTGACACTTCATTAAAAAACAAAAGGGTTTCCCACTATACAGTCTACTAAAATAACGAGTCTTGTTTTAAGTATAGGTAGTTCAGTATCTTTCCCAAACCAAATTCTGTTTTCTGAACAGACGTTTGGGAAGGTACCAGACACAAAAGCTTAGATTGATCTAATGCACATCAGTTAATTATGAGACCAGTTAGCATTATATTCTTAAAACCAAATAACTCCAGTAAGATATGAGCCATTGAAAGCATATTACCCAAGCAAAGCCATGTGTATCTGTATATGTTAATTCTCTTCTTAATTGTAGTTACTTTCTAGCAGTTCTTTCTAAACTGTTGATTTAATGTTTCGTCTCTTTCTGCAGTGAACTATTTTTTCCTAAAAATGTCAACATCTACCCTTACATTTAGCAACAACACCAGTTAAGATGAGCCTATTTATTGCTCAGCTTTAGTCTTAAAATACATTATGAAATCTCTTAATCTTGGAACTGACCAACTCTGTTTCACGGAGAATATTGAATTGTGGTTATTTTGTGCCTGATTAGCCGCAATTCCTTCAAGGAAGTTGCATAGTATTTTTCCTATTCCTTGAATGGAGTGTTCTTCATAACATTTGAAGGACTTGAGAACATTTGGCTTATGAACTTCTGAGGAAGGAGTATTTTGAACGCAACTGATAATTTTATATACTTTTACGTTTTTCTTTTCAGAGCCAAAAAGTTGTTTCTCCTAGAGAAAAACAAAGGAGTGTGTCAAATAAGAAGTTGTCAAAATCAGAAGTAGATTTATATGCCTTTATTTATAGATCACCTCCTTTATTTCAGTCAGTAGTAGGTCACAATAGCTGCTTCAACCAGCCACGAGACAGAGGCATAATTGCATGCACTTGATCAAAGTATGTCTAGAAGTAGGAATATAGATTTTACTCTGACATTTTATTGCTGCTCTGACTTGTTTTGGGTTCTTGGTTTCGGTCAAATCTATGGGATCCATATCCTCTATTACCTCGACCACTGTGAAAACCTTGGCAAGTAATGTCAGAATCTTGGTTACTACATTAGCTGATATCCTCTGCCATGCTTGACTTCCAGAGAAAACAAGGGCATGAGGCCTCAATGAAACTGGGCAACTTTATGAATTTAATAGTTTATGGAAAGATAGTTCAGTACTACAGTCGTGAAGGCAGTAGAACTAAGTATTGCCTTCCAAAGAAAACCAAGTCCTTCACGTGATCTACAATTAGTTCATGTCTGGGAAAATAAAGATCTTCAGCTTTTCTCAAAGACAAAGCAATTGTCTTTACAATTTATATATTTCTTTTACCATTGAACAATAGTTACTGCTGTTAGTGGAAGTTAAACAAAACACTGTTGTTGGTCTCCCAGGTGCAAAGAAGTGGTTTGGGAAATACATTCATGAGGTGTCCTGTGTCTAGAACTCGTGGTGATGTGCTTGGAACACTTTTGAGAGAGTGTCCTGGTTTAGGGCAAATATTGGAGGAAACTTCTGAAGTCTGTTCTAGCAAGCAAATTCCAGCAGCCCTTGTCCCAGTCGTTTTGGGAGGTAAACCTCTTTTGAGAAAAATGGTAAAACCTGTTTATTTAACAAGAAAAGTACTTACAAACATGGAAAAATGAATAATATTAAACAATGGAACTTCTCGCTGTTCTGAAGAGATGGCAAATTCAGAGAGAAGCTTGTCAATGGGGTGTAGCTCAGCTGTCTCAGTCTCTTATCAGTCTCTCCAGTGCTGGAAAATGCTGTCCTGGGCCCAGGTGTGAGCTCCTGGTGTTTTTCAGGGTTTTCAGTCCTGAGCAGGACTACTCAGTTCGAGAAAAAAAGAAAAACCACAATCTGGGGAACTTTGCTTCAACAGCCTAAACAACTGACTAAAAGCAGGGAGGAGAGCTCTCTCCCACCATTTGTGCTGCAGACAACATGCACCTAGAGAAGCGTAATTCCAGACACGTGAAAATGAAATTTCTGCACACACAAGCTGCGCATCAACTCTTACACCTTCCTTTGCTCTTGGATCTGGTTTTAAAGGTGCAGAACTTATTTCTGAGCTAAAGAGACAAATGAGGATAAAATTCAGCATCATCAAGTCACCTCAGGACAGAGAGAAAAACAGGAAATAAAGGATCTCCTATTGCAACAGTGATGACATGATTTTAATCAGCCACTGGGGGACCAATGCATAATTCCTTAATTTTCAGGACTGAAATTGGGTGCAGCCTTTCCATAGATGTGTAATGTTTTAATGCTCTGAGAATAAGGAAAAACTACAGTTGACCCCACTCCTGTTTGAGGAAAGGAAATTTTGCAAAAAAATATTTTTCTTGTATTGTTGAAGTTCATATACATGGTGCAGTGAAATTTAGCAAAAGTTAAGAGAATATTTCTCCATCTGTTTCACATGAGAATGACTTGGTTTGGATACAAGAGAGGCATTAATAGCAGCTACTTGAATTTGAGCAAATTGCATAAAGAATAATTAAGGCTGCATTCTGAATAGAGACACTAGAAATGGAGCCACATTTCATGACAAACCTGTGTGGACTGAAAATAAAGAGGCAAATTCTACTGGCTTCTGATAGCTACATATTGAACTGGTCAGTCCAGATATTAGGATAACTGAGCAGTCTGTGTAGCTTCAAAACTTCTACACAACTAAAATTAGATGCATGGTGTTGTTGAGACTGAAGGGCAGAACCTGGCACTTCACCTTATTTAACCTCATACCACTGGCCTTGTCCCATTGATCCACCTTGTCCAGATCCTTCTGTAGAGCCTTCCTACCTTTTGGCATATTAACACTCTCGCCCAGCTTAGTGTTGTTTGCAAACTCACCAAGGGTACACTCAATCCCCTGGTCCAGATTCTTCACAAAGATGTTAAACAGGACTGGAATCAATACTGAGCCTTGGGCAACACCACTGGTGACTGACCACTGGCTAGATTCAACCTCTTTCACCAACACTCTTTAAGCCTGGCCATCCAGCCAGGGTTTTATTCAGCAATGAGCATGCTAGTGCAAGCCATGAGCAGCCAGCTTCTCCAGGAGAATGCTGTGGGAAATAGCTTCAGAGGCTTTCCTAAAGTCTGTGTAGCCAATATTCCCAGCCTTCCTCTCATGCAGGATTTTCTTTGCCTCTTCCTGTGTAAACTTCTTTGCCCTTTCAACTTCTTATACTTCACTGGGTCTATTTTGTACATATCCCCTACATATAAGCAGACAGTATTAGAAGGTCCTTCAGTTTGGAGCCAGCTGGGAGCATTGTGGCAGTACTTCCCCTGAACCTTTAAATTACCAAAACCAAACGGGTGTGTGTTCTTCTTTTTACTTCCTGACAGTGCTCCTGGTTTTTGGAGAAGGAAAAAAATGAGATAAAAACTATGTAGCACATAGTTGCAAAGAAGAAAAATATATATTCAAAAAAAAAAAAAAAGGGGGGGAGAAGAAGAAAACCTTCAAAAGAAAATTCAATTGACTTATGGTGGTTGAAAACGTTGTAATAGCTTAGAGTAAATGCAAAATGGTGAAAAGTAGCTAAATAGAGGGTGTGTCTGAAGATTCAGTTAATCAGGATGAAGGTTTTGGAGCTTAGATAGGCAATGGTTTTATTGAAAACCAGAATGTGATAAAAACTGAAAAATAGGTTTATACAGCATGAATCAAAATATAAGTTAAAGCTATTTTTTATCTTTATATGTGCAAATGATAATCTCGTTTCATATTTTGAAATGCTTTGGATTTATTCCATTCAGTTGCTCTTTCAACACTAATATTGGTATTCACCTTTCTTAAAGAACTGAGGTAAAAAACCCAACTGTAATAGTATCCTAAGATGTATGACCCTTGTATCACCTTTGAGAACTTCAGAATCTACAATTTTGCTATTAGTAAGAATGTTGCATATACTATCCCTGTGTGTATTCCTCTGGGGTTTTCTGAGAGGGAGGATGTTCTCACTGAACTTTATGCTATTTCTTGTTTGCTATTTAAGAAATTTAGTAGCGATAATATTATCCCAGTTTTGTTAAGCATAGAAATACACATACCCATGATTTTTACCTGCAAAAGGAATTCATCCAAGTCAGGGAGGTCAATTTTAAAAATGCAATAATACTCTTATACCTGTATTTATCTTTGTCTCTAAGGATTAAATGTCAAAAATTTTAATGGGTCTTTTAATAAAATTGTGAGCAAGGTATATTCAGCAGCAGGTTGAAAGAGGTTATTCTCCCCCTTTTTTCAAAACTCATGAGACCACCTGGAGTACTTCATCCAGCTCTGGGGCCCCCAATGTTAGGAGGAGATGAACCTGTTGGAGAAAGTCCAGAGGAAAAACACTGTGTTGATCAGAAGTCTGGGGTATCTCTCCTATTAAAATAGGCTGATCAAGTTGGGGTTCTACATGGAGAAGAGAAATGAGACCTTATAGCAGTCTTACAGTACCTAAAGGGGTCTACCAGAGAGCTGGAGAGGGAGATTCGACAAGGGCATGGGATATGGTAAGGGGGAATGTCTTTTAACTGAAAGACTGTAGGTGTAGAAGAAATACTGTGAGGAAATTATTCACTATAAGGGTGGTAATGCACTGGAACAGGTTTCCCAGAGAAGCTGGGGATACCCCATATGTGGAAGTGTTCAAGGCTGAGATGGATGGAGCTTTGAACAACCTGATTGGTTTGATACCTAGTAAGGTCTCATCCAGACCAAACTCTCAGAAAAGTGGAGTGACTGTCTTTCCTATCTTCCTTCTCTCTCATCTGAAACTCTTTACTGAAGAACACAAGAGCACTAGGCTATCAAGTTCTTGTTGCAGAAGAGGTATTTAAGAGGAACAGCTTATTTTCATCTGTAGGAAGTAAAAAAACCCCAAACAAGTAGACATTGCCATTTCACTGGTGCTTCTGTGATGGCTCTGCTACTGCTGACTCTCTAACAAGGGGTCAGTAAGATCTTTTTGGTTTTGCTTTATACAGTTTCAGCACCTCATTGCTGGCTGTTGCTGATCTGCAAAGATCAGTTAGGTGATTTCTGTGCATTGTCCCATTAACAGATGATCTCTGTTCTCTGCCCTCCACCTCTTGTTTAATTGAAGTGCCTAGATGTCTGTCTGTCTGTTGTGTGAACCCTAGATGTCTTCATCACACTAGCTCTTGTATTTGTATTATTTTTATGCTTTTACATGATTTACATATAAAATCTGTGACATTTTTGTACTCTGACAGCTATGAACCAATGTTGCAATAATAGAAAAAAATCTAAACTTGCTGAATGCTGATATAAGCATACTTTAAAAAATTTCATAAACCATCAGCATGCTGATTTGTTGTATCAGGTTGTTGACATATTCAAAGCACACAGAAGAAGAAGGGAAGGTGAAAAGAGGAAAGCATTTTTACTTGAACTCAACATGACAGGCATAATTTTTCTGTTACTCTTTCAGTGAGCTACTGACACAGTTGGTCACTAAAAACTTTGAGCCTGAATCCAAATAATAAAAGCATTGACTTTGAAAAGACCTAAGCATGCAAATACCTTTCATCTCATGAATGCTACTATTGATTTTGATGAGACTGTAGAAGTTCATAAAGCCCTGTGGGTGCATAAGCTTTAGGATCCAAGCCCCAGGCCAGAGATATCTCATTATTTTTGTGTTTGAGATTCTATAAGAAAACAAAGAACATATCTCACAGTTCAGTTCACATTTATCAATGGTACTTTCTTTTTAATATTTTTTCTTTCCATGTATAGAATTTCATTTTTAGCACAGACAGAATGAAAACTGGCACAGGACCTAATTTTGCCTTTGGCTAAGAAATTCAATGAAAATGAAAAAAGCTCTTAGCCATGTCAATACAAATATGTGCATCATAAATATGTCAGAATATATTAATTGTTTGCTACCTAGAGAATTGATAATTACATTACTAATGCTATGATCACCAGATGTGAAAAAAAAAGATGTGAATATCTTTTCTAGTACTAGGGACTTCTGAAGTGAAACTAAGCTGTCTTATGCTATTTCCTAATAATTTAAGTATCTGTGAAAGCAATTGTGTCAAAATGTGGTGAGTTACACCACTTTTTGACCTTGATAAATCATAATCTGAAACATATCCATTTACTGTGTAACTCAGTAATAGCCGTCTAGAGGACCTCATCTTGTTCCTGAATCATAAAATATAAATGAGAGAGGGAAGGCACAGGTTTCTTGACCTTAGTGAGGTTTTGTAAGAATCCAAGGGACTGTGGATGTATAACAGCCATATGTAACAGTCTCTAAGTCAGACTTAATAGCTGACAGGTCATATTTATTTATGATACCTAAAAGTACAGTCCTAGATCAAAATGGGCACACTACCAAAGCGTACCTTAAGTCATGAAACCTTGATATTTATTTCTTATTTTTGTCTTTGTTGCATCAATATTGCAGTAGTCTGTACATTTAGACTATCTAAAATACAGAAAGGGAAAATAGAGGCATTTCTCATGCATTTCATATGGCTTCCTTGCTGGTTCATTGTGACAGTTTCCAGTATAAAATCAGGTAATATGGAATCTGAAGTGTATTTGGAGAACACAGCTGGACAAATATGCTAGTTGACTATCTGCAAATGTCAACATGAATTTAAACTGGCCTTGGCCATGTCTAGGTGGAGGTGATGGGACTTACGGAATTGTTTCTGCTCCAGAAAGCTAAGAAATGCTTGAAATTACTGCCATAAAAATTCTCACATCTAATCTTATACTTTCATGAATAATAATCAGAAGAGAATGCTTCATCTGAGCTCAACTGAAAGAAAGCTCTTTCCTACAAACCACTCAAATTCTTTATTTGCTTGCCTTTTTTACTGAATTAACTTGATGCTGTTGATATAAGAGCTCTTTATGTGAGTTTGTTCCTTTTTTTCTTATGAATAGTCTTTTAGTGAAAAGAAAACACTATAAAAGCTACCAGAATTGTATGACTGAAAGGTAAGATTTTAAATTTTTCCAAATTCCATGGTTCTGTTTAACTTTCCATTTGATAAAATGGGTCTTGCATTCTTAGCAGCAACATTTACAAGTTAGATCACATTACTACTATAATCTGAATTAAAAATATTAAAGTAGTTGCTAAAATCATATAATTATTCTTCTACTGAAATCTTGGATTACAATGTATCCTTGTTTAGTTTTGATGTTTATCAGAGTTTTCAAGAATCATGGTGGAAATCTTTTGTTTTGCCTCCTCTTTTTCTATATTGCTTCTATTTTTAAAAGCACTATAACCATTTCACTTAGATAGAATTCCTTTTTCTATTTGACCTTGAATAAAACCATCAAGCACATTTCAAATTAGTGACTGAAAATTAATACCTTAATCCCATAACTGATAAACTAAAATGCTACAAAAAAGTTAGATACAACAACTACTACATTTTTCAATTTAAATACTTGTCTTTGTCACCTAGTTTTGGGAACTTGGTCTTAGAGGGTTTTTTCAGTTTGCTTTCAAGCACTTTCTACAGAATTTTACTGATCTAAAAGCTGATTTCAAATTTGATGGGTAGGATTTAGTCACACTTCTTATAAACACCCGCCATAACTGTGCATTTCAATGGGGACCATACACTTTTGTTAGATGATCTTTTGCTGTTATGTTGTTCAAATAGGTTGTTTCCAGATTGAATTTGAGTCCACACAACCACTTGGTGTTTAGTAATGATAGTTTTTACTGGTTCAGATACACCTTCCTAAGAAAACAACTTCTCTGCATCACAGGTCACAAAATGCAATCACTGTAATCCTTGATTTTAATGCCTCAGCTACCCAGAACTGCCTGAAGAATGCATGGTGAATGTGTATGGAGTACAGGGAGCTAGAGAAAAATCAAAACCACAAGTGGAATGGGAAACTAACTTCTTTCATAGAAGCAAAATAAGAAAATTTCAAGTTTTACCAAAACAAAAAAAGCAGTCTTCTTACTGAAAATCATGTGTTTCGATGAAGGCATTGTAAACCCTAAAAAGGAATCACTTAGTCCGTTTTCATGAAATGCAGTATCAAAAGGAATGCTATCAGCAGGCACAGACAGTACATGTAGACGTGTATCTGCATCAATTGACCACCTCTTTCTGCTTAAGTAGGATCAGGCAATTAAAAGATTAATTACAACAGAGAAGGGTAATGTATTCAAAAGTCCTATAATAAGAGCCCCACATGGATGTTGAATTCTTTGGATAAAAATTGTTAAGCAGCACAAAGAAATAGTTGCAGTAAGTAGAAGAGAGGCTGCTGACCTTGTAGAAGATTAAAAATATATCACATTTTACAATGACCTATTATAATATGAAAAAGAGTGTGCATGAATTAGTTTGGCTTCATAAAATTTTTTAAAGTAGTTCAGTTTGTGCTCTTCATCCAGTATCCCTCTCCTTAATGTGGAGAGGATTTATCAACTTAGTGTTTATTAGCTCTAGTTTTGGACTTCAGTTTAATGTACCTTGTTAAGAAACATTCAGTAGCTAGAGAACAACATGAATTTTTCAGTCTAGTTCAGTTCAGATTGGAGTTGGCCTTCTCATATATTTTGCACATTTTCTTTTCTTCATTATTTTAGTTGTTAGGTGTTTTTTTAATACAACTCATATTTTCTTCATAATACTTATGTTAAACATTTCTTTTCAGCATTTTTTTTACTATCAGTGTAGCACCTGCTGTGAAAAGCTTCTAAAAGTTTTATGCTGATGGATTGATTTTAGAACAATGCATAATCCATTTTTAATTTTCTAGGCTTACCTTTCACTTCAGGACCTTTAAAATGTCTTTTATGTATCTGCCACCGTATTTTTATAAAAAAGATTTAAATTTACGTGACTTGATGTTAATTAAACTCCATTTGTAGAGAAGTTGTCTATTGGTTTTGGCTGGGATGAGAGCTAATTTTCTTCATAGCAGCTACTATGGTGCTCTGTTTTGGATTTGTGACCAAAACAGCACTGATAACCCAGGGATGTTTCAGTCATTGCTGGGCTGTGCGTACACATCAGAGAGTTTTCTGCTCTTCACAATACCCACAGCAAGGAGATGGAGGAGCACAAGAGTTTCTGAAGTTTAATGTCTCAAAACATTTGCCCATTTGTGGAGGCACCAGAGTGCTTTGCTGAGGCCAGGTTTATACCTTCCAGGGAGGAGGAGGTGAGTTTTTGGTTGTGTAATGGACAGTGCATAAAGACTGAGGGAGTGAACTGGCACTGCCTGGAGGTACAAGCTAGGCTTTGAGGCAGATGAAAGGCAAATCCTGTAAGTCAAGATGGTGCCTCTTATCATTCTAACTGCCCTCCCTTATATAACTCAGCTGTAAAGCTCCTCCCCTCCTATCTCCAGGGAAGGTCTGATGGAATAACAGCCTCAACTGAGCTGACATGAGAGACAGCTGTCATGTTTTAGAAGATGTCAAAAACCTTTAGACCCCCAAAGCACCTCCAGACTCATTTCTGAGGCCTTGCACCAGAGAACTGAAAGTGTCTTGCTCCTAGAGGAGGTACCAGACTGTTCCCAACTTAGCCTGAGTGTACTTTAACTTGCCAGACTTTGTATTTTGTGGGCTTCTTACCCCTGTTCTGATCAACCACCACTTTGACCAAGGGAAAGCTAAGCTGCAACAATCAAGTCTCATCAGAAGATTAATAGGTGGTGATTGTGTATCTTTTCTACTCATATCCTTTCTACTTCTTCCTTATGTATTTTCCTAGGTAATGTTTTTATGTTTCATATTGTTGTATTGCTATAGATAATAATAACAAATAGGCTACATAACAACTTTCCATAGCAACTAAATTGTTCTAAAATAAGTCCTACATATATATATTTACAAACACTGATTATTCAGTGTCATTTTGCTTTAATCCACCCCAAGGTATCTATTAATAAAAACCTGGAGTGCTCTGACCATTGTGGAGATGGCTCATAGCAGGAGGGGATGTTCAAAATGATGGCATTTATTTCCCAAGTCATTGTTTCACATGTGATGGCTCCCTGCTCTCCTGTTGATGGCTGAAGGCCTGCCTGGTGAGTGAATTCCTTGCTCTGCTTTACCCATGCACTCGGCTTTTACTTTCCCTATCAAACTGTCTTTATCTCCATCCACGAGTTTTCTCACTGTTACTCTTCCACTTCACTTCCACGTCCCACCAGGACTGAGTGCATGAGTAGCAATGTGGGGCTGAGCTGCCAGCAGAGGTTAAGACAAGACAAGCTCTAAATGAAGGACAAACATTTCAGGTTTTGACTGTAGTCAGAAATGAAGTGGGTAAGGTTAAGAACAAAATCTATATTCTATTTGCTGTTGTTTCTAATTTTAGATAACTTGAATAATGAATAAAAAAGTTGTCTATAAAACCATCCTTGTCTCTACTATTCATACTATCCATTATTATGTATTCACTGAATTTTGCTTTAAAGAAACAATAATAATAAACCTCAAACTTATTGTATAATAAGATGCTTTTATTTTTCGTATGAATATGATATAGGAACAACCTAGGGCTTTCACACGACTATTAAGTATGTCTGAGGAGCTTTAGATTGAATCCAGTCTCTGCAACTGTATTTATAATCATCCTCAAATGAAGACATATAGATGTCCTATCTTTAACTGTCAGTGGAAGTCAGTAAATTCATAAACCATGTCTAAAAAGTCCCATATAGTAAAAAAAACCCTTACTAAATTGACCTCTGAACTATTTAATAAATTACTGTCGATGAATTTTAGAGGTTTCTTCATCCTCATAGCACATCAACACATGGTTGTTTGCAGCTATGGAACAGCTAAATCAGAAAATTAATAGCTTTGCATGTTAATGTCATTTCTTATCCTCATTTTTGCATAACTGCATTAACTGAAATTGTTCTTTTTAGTCTCTGAAAAGATAAACACTAGCTAGGGTTCATCTCAGGTCATGGCAACTTTTTAATTACTTGAAAAATTTAAAATAGGAACCGGTTACAATTAAGGTCTGCATAAACCTTTTTCCAAATAAGCAGAATAAGCCTAACTAAAAATAAAGCCTAACCAATATTCCTTTAGATTAAGTTGTTTTGTTTCCCTTACATACATGTTCAACACATCTAATGACCTCTTACCAACACGCAGGTGCCTCAAAAAGTTAGAATTATGGATGCAATTATCTTCAGTCCTTCATGTGTTTACATCACAAAAAACAAAAAAAACAAACCCAAAAAACCCCACTTTAATGAAAAAAACCTAGCTTAGTAGCAAACAATATCTAGATTAATTTTACCGATACAATGCAAATATTCCGATACATTCTCCAAATCTCTATGAGGTAAAACTCCCTTTCTTCAGTGTGATAATCAAACTTGTCACTTCTCTTTGCTGATTATTAGTGAGGAAAATAAAACCAAGTAATATTTAGCTAGTGAGAACCCTGGAGTAATGTATGCTTTATATACACAAGTATATGTGACCACTGCATCTCATGGCTGTGCCAACAATATCTTCTTTCAAGTCATTGTGTTATTGAGAGCAGCATTTTCTAGAAAATACAGTTGGTGAGTTTATACTTCTGGTCTTTATTTTTTTCAAATAATATAGGTGATCTTAGTGGCTACTGCCTCTCTTCTGCCTGTGATTCCATAAAACAACTGAAGTGCAGCATCTCTTGTATCTTTATTATATATTTTTAATGTAAATGTTCTTTCCATTAATGCTTTTTTAATTTTTTTTTATACATTGTCCTCTACTATTACACCTTAAACCTGAAAAAATGACAAGGGATCTCAAGGGCCCAAACATGTTTTCACTAGACTCTCAAAATTTCACATTTGTACTTGGCAGTTCACAACAAAATCATTTTGTCTTTTTAAAAACAAACTAAAGAGGAAAAGTTCTCTGCTTTTTTAATAATGGCATGTTCAAGGCAAAAATTAGATATGTATTAAAAGCTATGCTTCTGAAATTCTGAAATCATATGCCAGAATCTGATGAATTTAATCATTAAGTCCTTTAGCAGAAGCATACTTTCACATGGCAAACCAAAAAGATGCTTTAGAAGTTGTAGAAAAAAGCAAGCTGAGAAAGATATCTGCAGCTCATAGTTCATATTATTGCAGGGAAAATGTATTTTTAGGTGCAGCAGTTTTATAGCTTCATTTAAAGTTCTTTAGCATCTGGAATATACAGGCCCTTTAAATGGAAAACTTATGGTTTTTTCTCTGCAATTTGAACTTTCTGTAGCATTCAGGCTTGCATCCAGCTTGGTTTTTGCCATGGTCCAGACATAGGCAGTCTTTGGCAGAATTTCCTGGAATTCTCTACTGAAGAAAATTAAAAATTATGTCTCGGTAGAAAAGTAAATTCCCTGTACTGGCACACTGTGCTGAAGCATACTTCTTTATTTCATTTGGTCCTCTCTCTTTGTCCAGATGTCTAGATTAGATACAAATGTAGATTTAACTATTTATGAAAATTTGTATAAGTTACAAAAGGGTAATTTAGATCAAGAAGCTGACCTGTATTTTGATTCCTAAAGTGCCATCACCCTATTTTCCTGCCAAATCGATGCTTGAGATTTAAAGCTAACACTTCTTATGGTATATCAAATTCAATAATTATCATTAAAAGTTTCTCTATTTCAAAGTTTTACTAAAACATGTTTTCGCTTATGAGGAGAAAAGATGGTGCAGAGAAAACATTTTTAAAACTTTAAAAGCTATGAGTTTCAAAATTACCTGTGATGTCTCTGCAAGAGCTTGCACGAAGGATTCACTGTGGGCAGTATTTCTCCTTCTTGAAGTCAGTCTTCTTACTGCTTATTGTTCCTGTTTTATATAAAGCTATTGAGAGCTAAGGTAAAAGAATACACGTTTCTGGGCTTTCTGTACAGATGGCATTCCTGTTTGTCCTTTAGATCAAGTGTAGGTATATCTTAACCCAGTTTTCACAATGTCACACTAGAATCCGCAGTTTCCCTGCAACTGAATGGAGGGGAGGATGGAGATCAGGGTATTTGAAGGGAAGAAGAAATTCAACACAAGATCATTGCAACAAAACCCTCCTGTTTCTATATGGTGATTGTATGCTGCTAGTTTGGACTGCACAGTTTTTTGATATCTGTTCTTAACAGATTTTTAGACTGTGCTTGTACAGATAATTGCTTGAGTTGTTGGCTGAAATAAAAAACTTAACTTTTTTTTCCTTTCTTTAAGTTGCACAGATTATCTGAATTGACCCAAATGAAATATATTATTTGCAGATATTTTACATCTGTATTTCTTCTGTGAGTAATCACTCTCGGAAAGAGTTCAGATGACTTTCATTTTGGGCAAAGAAATTATTAATCTGAAAATTTTCTCCGAATCCTGACTAGCATTGGGCAATATTAGACCCCTGAAGTCTATAAATATGCTAAGTTTTATTCCTTGATCCATACCTATAGATAAATATACATTCCTGGGAAACTGCTGGGTAGAAATCACCACATCCCCATTTTTTAAAAAAGTAGGATTACTATGGTAGTTGAAGTTCTTTCTACTATGCTTTGGTGTCTCTCAGGGACCCTGGGGAGAATTCTCCCTTTAATATTCAAAGCCGTTTACAGGACTAGACTGCGCCATTTCAGACTGGATAACATTTTCTTTTCCTCAGGTTAACCCTGATTATTGGTGTGACCTGATGATAGACAGGTAGAAAATTGCAGAAATATTGTGATGAATGTTAATTCTGGCCTTTCTTCTCTACTGCAATACTCTATTTTATTAAGCAGGACTTCTGAAGGTTGAACAGTTTTTAGTGGTGGTTGTAAAGAATAAATGCACGTTATTTTTTTTATTTTGCTTATGATACACAGGTAGTGCTCACAACATCTCTGACAAGCATCACATTTTGACAACAATTTGTCACAATATTAGGGGAAAGAGGGTAGTAAAATATGTTCTCAATTTTACTGCTTAGGTATTCTGATATGTTGTCTGGAAATCCAAGCAAGAATTCAATAATTTTGTCTTTCGCTGGAATATTAGATCTGTTAGAAAACAATAGGAGTCAGCTGCATTCCCTGAGGCTTCTCACGCATCTGATTTCCCTCTCAGTAACCTTTCAAAATCAGTCACAGATGGTCTTATTCTACATTATACTGGCATCTAACCTTTGTAAATTTGGACACTGGAGAGAATTAAAAAAGCAAAGTGTAGAAAGAGATACAATCTTCTATTTCAAAATGTTATCAGTTCTGAAAGCAGCAACGATTTCATGACCTATAAAGTTCAAAGTTGTGCTAGCTTACTTTGCCCTTCACTTCTCTAATCTTTTAACCTTGCTGGTTGTTCATGCTTGTCCACATTATTTCTTAATTTCTCTCTTTTTAATTTTTTTTAAATGCAGAATAAATATTTAAATGTAACTTGAGATGTTCTGAGTTTATGGACAAAGTATTCTACAATATTAGTTAGGGATGTAAAGTCCTGCGTGCCCTGTTGAACTACTCTAATTAACTGCAGTGGGCTATGTGGCCCCTTACTACAGAGTTTAACTTGAATCTAGTAGATCTGGTCACCCTAACAGAGTTCAGTCTCTGATTCTAAAATCACTGGCTTCCTTAAGTAAAGGATCATAATAACACATCATATTTAGCAGATAACCAAAAAGAGAAAAGTTGGGAAAACCTTCTGTGTATTCTTAAAGATGCTTTACTTATTAAACTGCGTTTATCTCAAGCTGTGAGGTTTTCCTGCTTTTACCCTTTCCATTCTCTTTCCCATCCCACAGTGAGAGGCAGTGAGTGAGCAGCTGGGTGGGGCTGAGCTGCCTACATTTGAACACTAGTCCACAACACAAGCCAGAGCTGCTACCATAACTACCAAAATAATAGCGTGCCCAAAACATTGTCTAGTCATTAAAAACCCCAACCAAACAAAGCCAAAACCCAACAAAATCCTGCTATGATTTTTAGGTGCTAATATAAGCATCTCAAGCACAAGTGTGTATAAGGGTCTAATAAAAGAAAATATGCCTTCAGAATTCAGCAGAATTGTAATTTTCCCTGATAAATATCCATTGATTTATATTTAAAAAATTAAAACCCTCCACAAAATAAACAAACAACCCCTCTCTAACAAACAAGCAAACAACCCACCCCAAACCACAGGCTCACTTCTGTTTAAAATTTTCTATGGAAAATAGGAAAGGAACCCAGGACAGATGGAAAAAGCTTCTTTTTTCTTTTGTTTGGTTTCCATTTTGAGCAGATTCATCATCTCTTCCTGGTACCATGGTCAGCACATCTACAGAGTAAAAAAATAGAAACAGCTTACATAAGATTGAGATTAATTCCTTAGGAAGAGAATTTCTGAGCTTCAGATACTCCTTTTTCAGTGTGTTACCTGCCTTTAAAGGTCTCTCTGTCATCTTACAGCTATACTGGTGCTCCCTTCTATTTCATACAATAATAAAATGAGGAAAGAAAATAACTCAGGAGGATAATTCTGTGGGTAAAGTCATACCCTTTTTGCAGAGTTTATACCAGCTAGAGAAAATTTGCTTTATTTCATCCTTTCTTCCCGTCCCCCCTCCTTTTTAATTGTTCAAATGCTGCTTTACCCAAATAATGTCATGGTCCCATGAATAAGGGTTGGTCCACACAGTGGACAAAGATCTACCACATCTTTTATCTCTGAGTGTTTTCTTTTATCTTTTATCTCTGAGTGTTTTCTTTCTGTTTTCTATGGCTTTTCTGTAGTGTTCATTCCAAAGTTTAATCCCATCATGTATGGGTTGTGATGAGGAGAGGTGGAAAGAACTGGTAGAAGGTTATTTTACATATGCATCATGCATCCACTGCTGCTTCCAAACATGAAAGTTTAGAATTCATTTGCAGTATCTTCTGCAATTCCTATAAAAGTGGTAAATGATGTATGAAATGAAATATTTTTGTTGACTGATTGTACTGAGAATTCACAGAATAATATTATAGTCACTGCTGAGGCATATTTATCTTATTTGTAATAATACTTGATATTAAGACAAGCTGTCAAGAGTTTACTTGACTAAAAAAGTGTTAGAAAATGAGGACAAGGCAGTTTTAAGGCAAATAGACTGTTCTCAGGAAAATCAAAAGAAAAGAAGAGCAGTATTGTCACTGAATAACCCAATTGTTAGACTTCATCTTGAAAGTAGGTCACTTTTTCTGAGGGAAGATGAGATTGCCCTAGAGATGAAGTAATGTAAGGCTAAGGCAATGATTCAGGTATTAAAAAATCCTTATTAGAAATAAAGTTTGCACCTATTATGAGAGGCAGAGATCAGGGACTATAATACCATGTAATAATAATTATGATTACAAGAGAAACAGAATTCAACCAGATGAAGAACTTAACATGTATTTCTTCTATGTAAATCTGTCTTCTGTGATTTATCTGTTTCTCTTGAATTAGACTCTTAAAAGTTTGGCTTTTGAAGTACAGAGAGAGATGAAGTCTCAAAGCAGCCTATTAGCAATAGGCTAGCTTGACTTCATCAGCTTGTGTGAACTGGTAGGGCTAGATTGTGTGAAGAGTAGAATTAAAATCATTATTTTGCAGTAGTTTGTGCTCTTTTAGATAGCAACAAAAATGGCAAAGTATTAAGATGAGTGAATATACACACACACAAAAATGCTGACATCTACAATTTTTTGATATAATCTGCTCACTTGAGCTACTCAGGTTTGCTTTCACCTTCACAGCTGCTGTGACCAGTGTCACTGCTGTTGGGGAACTTAACTTGTGGGTCTAACTTGTGTTCTCGGGTGCTGTTCTTTTGACCTCTGCACTTGAAACTGTCAGCGCTGAGAGCTGGCAGGTTTTTGCAGAACTAAAGTCAAACACTTATTTCCCTGCTTTAGAGATATATACCTTGCTTCACCTGTTTTTCTAATCTCTAATTTAAAGATGATAAGAAGAAATAATTACATCACGAACATTGATGCTGGTTTTTTTTTGTTTGTTTGTTTGTTTGGGGTTTTTTTGCCTTTTTTGTTTGTTTGTTTTTGTTTTGTTTTGTTTTGTTTTGTTTTGTTTTGTTTTGTTTTGTTTTGTTTTGTTTTGTTTTTTTCCCCTTTTCTGAAGAGTTTCAGTAGAACTTTGGGGACGTCACTATTGTGTCCTTAAAGCAGTCAATACATCTTGCCATGTTTTAATGATACCTTGAATGCCTACTGTGGTAATTGCCTACCTCATTCCTTGAGTTCATGAAAAAGATATAATTATAAGATATCAAATATTGTAAAACAGAGAAATGTGGGAATGCTCCCCCATTTCTTCCAAATGGTAATTTTTTATTGGGTTGACTTTCTGGAAAATGCTCCTTGCCCATCCTCCATATTTTCTGTAGTCTCAGAATATAAACTAAAATCTACCATCAAAGACATGGTATGTTATCCAGAAGATGGTTTCCAATTTAATATTTTTTGATCACTTTCCACAAAAAAGTGAAAAAATATACATAAACACCCACCACTAATTGTTCTTAACTGTAATAGTCAGAACTGAAAGGAAAAATGCCTTACGAATTCCTAATTTCTCTTTTATAAACAAGCAAACTTTTTAAAATACAAAACAAGTACTGACTTTTCCAAGTGACCAAACTATGACACTGTCTTAGTTTGGGGCAAATTTGGGAGGAAACCTCCGAAGGGGGTTTCCTCTGGAAAGCCAACTCAAACCACCCCTCCCCCCTGCCAGTCCGGGAAAATAACTTCCTCAGAGAAAAAAGTGGAAAGAACTATTTATTTAATAAATAAAATATCTAGAAGCACAGGGAATGAATAATAAGACAAATAAAATGAACAAAAAAAACCCTCTTGCCGCTCAGAGTAGGGAAAACTGAGAAAGTCTTTGCTGTGGGTGTGCAGCTCAGTCTTCACCAATCCCAGTCCGTCCAGAGGTCCAGGCCCAGGGTGGGGGGAAGGGGCCGCAGGTGCAAGACCTCGGTGCTCTGCTGGGTTTTTTCTTCAGTCCAGGGCAGATTTAAACAATCCCAAGAAAAAGGAAAAAAAAACGGTCCAGGGAACTTCTCTGCCTCAGCTAGCTAAAACTAACTAAAAGCACAGGAGATCTCTGTCCCGCCGCTGTCACGAACCGGAGTCAGGAGAGGAATGCGTGGGAGTCCAGCAGTATTTTCAAAACAAAAACTTCACGTATTTTTTCTTCTCCTCGTTCACGGTCAGACTGTTTTAAAGGTACAGAACTCAATATACATCACAAGCAGGACAGACGATTGGGGATACAGGCATCATAAAGTCACCCTAGGACAGACACGTAAACTTCTATCTTTTTTATGTGTGATGAAGACATAATCACTTAACAACAGAAACGAAATTATGATTAAAATATTTTTAGTTGCGTTCTTCTTGTTGTCCCACAGTTTCATCTCTCTTTTTTTCCTTTTTTCATTTTAAGGCCTATTTTTCCTGTTCTTCACTTGGTAATAGCTGATGCTGTACTTTGATAAACTTGGTCTCATTAAGTGTTAGTGTCTGGTACAGCCCCAGTAGCCCTCAACAAGACTCATCGGAGGCACAGAGCAGATCGAAAAGCAATTAGCATTCTGGCTTGTGATAATTACCCACAGTATGGGAGGCTTATCCAAGATGTAGTTTCCACTGTGTCTAATAATAAGATTCTTTAAACACTGATATATTTTCATGGACACACCAGTGCTCTCATTTCAATTCTGTCACTTATCTGAGATAGGGGAAATAAACATCCCTCACACATTTTTTTCCATCATAAAGAAAAGTACACTGCTGCTCTGACAACTTGTAGTGTCACCTAAAAGTCACCTTGAATCATGTTTTAATCAGCTGGAACAAGGCAACATCTCATTTATTTCTGCAGTTTCCTTGCTCTGCAACGCACTGATTGCCGAGACATAGAAATCCAAATTGAGCTCTGATTAAAATGGAATGAGGATGCAGATGCTGCTGTTGGTTCAGAGGGGCACTCTGCTCTCTGCTAGGAAAGGTCAAGGTGATTCAAGTTCCAATTAAAACAGAAAGATTTGCTGCAGTTTGTGAATATATTGCATTGTAGCAACTTTGTGCCGTGACAGGTTGAATAATTTCTGAATCATTTGTCTTTGATCTTTTATTATCACAAGAGCTTGCTTAAAAACAGTCAGTATTTTTTACATTTTTCAGTAAGATCTAATTCTGTTCTTATGAAAGTATTGTTTCAGAAGCTTGGAATCATCCATCACTTCCTATTTGTAGTACTCTAAAGTGGTTTGACATTTTTGTCAATTTTAATTTACTGTTGAATTTTAACATCTGTATAAATAAATAATTAGTTCAAATGCTTTATTTTTTAACTTAATCAAAAGATATGATATATAAATGAATAGGTAGTTGTCTAGATGGGCTAGAGATGAGACACTCATGTTGTCTTTAACTCAGCTAAATATACCTAAGATGAAGTGATTATAATAATAATCCACATCACACAGAGAATTTAAAAATAGGCATTGATGTTTGAGTTGCAGTATACTGAAATTATAACTCATATTTACACCTGGGTTGTGTCAGTTACAAGACAATCCATTGGATTTTCTTATTAGTTCAAACACACTCTGGTAAACCCCATGGCCATAAATATGAAAAAAAACAGCATCATATTTTTCTTACCTGCAGAAAGCATGTTTTGAGTTTTGGGAGAGCAGTTCTGTCATATTATTGAGCTAGAATGTGTAATAATACTGTCTGTAACCTTCCAGGAAGTAGTAACAGGTAAAGACTGAGGAGAGAGCTAATTTAAACACTGATTCTGCTTGGACACTAAACTGAACACTCTGGAAGAGCATGGTAGTTGCTTAATTTTTTCTTCTGAGAATATTGACAATAATGTTGTGATGGGACATTTCTCTGAGTAAGTAACTGATGTGAACAACAGCACAATCTCAGTACAACTCCTTACCTTTGCACCAGAGGAAACTACATTAGACAGAGCTTCATAAACTGATCATGAGATTGGAAGTTTGATGACATAGGTAAAACATGAATCTATGCAAAAGTACTCAGCAGGAAATTGTTCAGACCAAAGAAAAGGTCTTGTTGGAAACACCCAGGGGAATGGATTTCTGAATAGTAGTACTTACTGACAATGCCACAATGACCCAGTTACAGCCAATGACTTCTGAAGGAAGGGGAGTTTGCATGCAGGGCCAGAAAGAGACACAGCATGCTCTCCAGGCAGCAATGTTCAAATATACAAATATCTAATAAAGGTAGAGAAAAAGAAAGAAGAAACTATGCCTGATCTACTTGCAGTAAGAAAGATTTCTCTCTTCCTTCATATCAATTTCTGTCTTAACTGAGTCTGTCCTTGTTGCTAGTGTGCCATTCTGAGTAGTGCTGGCTTTAAGGAGTCTTTCCAAACTTCTTCTTCGGGGAAATCATGATGCTGGCTTCAGAGTTTAACTCACTTCCCTTAAAAGATCAGGTAATCACCTCCAGGTAGGCTGCTTCAAGAGTCCCTGGCCCATGCCATTCCCCAGTCTTTGTACAAGTGCTGTCTGGGAAGGTGCTAATTTTGTGTGTTCCATACCAAGGCACAGGCAAAGAGTTAGACAATCATATGTCAGCACTCAAAGTTAGGACCTGGCCAGATATACTTTACTAGAAAAAGCAAAGCCTCAGGGTACAAAAAATATCAATTTTTTATTTTAATCACCCTGGAAAAGTAATAGTGTTACACTTGGAAACTCAAAAATCTTGTGGTTGTTGGTGTTTTCCTTAAATGCCTTTGAAATGTCTATTTTGTTAAAAGGATTTATCATATTCTGCTTCATAACCTGGAACAAAATCCATTGCCTTTCAAATACTGTTATTATCATTGGCTATAATCAAGGACGGACAATATCGACCAATGGCACACTGATTTTCTTCAATATGCTTTTGAACAGTGTGTTTAAAAAAATATTCTGTATTAAACATTTTGTGCTTTATTAGCTAGTGGGAAAAGGAGAGCATGAAAAGACTGTCTTCAATTTTGTATTTATTATAATTTATAAGTCTGGATAATCTACTTTAATGTTGGTTGTATTAACAATTAGTGTCAAGTTTATATACAAATTGTGCAGTGTTTCTCTGCTACAGAAAGGACCCATATCTGAAGGATTAACAGCAGTACTGATTATTCATATGCTGAATATTCAAAGTTCCAGTTACTTAAGAAAGATGATATCAGACTAATTTTACATTAAAAAAATTGCCTCAATTACCACTCTGCACTTGCTGTTATTTTTCTTGCAAAAGCTGAATTACACTTTATAAATTAGGAAGCATAATTTTACTTCCTACAAAAAAGGTTGTGAACTAAAAGCTAGGTTAAAGTGTGTGTTCAATTAGGGATTTTGGATATTACAGATTTGGGGTTAGGAAGCACTTCAGTCCAGATCCTCAGGTGATTTTTCTGTGAACCTCCACTGGTACAAGTTAAATTTCTTATGCACTTTTTATTACAGGTCTTAGCCTCATTTTTAAGATATTGCTTGAAATATGTATGTTGAAACTGAATACTGGTATAGGAAATGAAACCCTGACATCTGCATGCAGGAGTTTTGTTTTTCTTTCCAACCTGCTGGCTATTAACCATGTTCTGTTTGAGTTCAGAGTGTCCTTGCTGCAGAGGAGCCCAGATGATCTTCTGATGCTTGTTTCTGCTGGAGTATATTTTGTGTGCCCATGGCCACTGTGCAGGTTCCATGAAAAGTACAGTCTAACACACTGAGGATGATCATGCTTTTCAACAGTGAAAAAGTCTGTCTCGTGACTCTCCAGTGTATATCCTTGTATGTAAATGGAGGCTGAGTACTTGTCTCTTAAAGTTCCTGTAATTTTATTTTACCAAATATTCATGCCCAGGTTCTGCATCTCACAGCATACTTGCATTTTGCTGAAGTAGAAAAGCTTCTACCTCTTTACATTGCACATTAGGGTCTATCCTGTTTGAAGGAAAAGCCTGCCCTTTTGTGAAAATTTGTGCTCTATGAATGCTGTATTATTTTTTTTTCTATACAGAAGAAAATGGTTTCATACTGTCTTGGAAACTGTGAACTGATGATTTAGTACATATGATTGCTGCTGTAATATTTTTCTTTCTTCTCTGACACTACTCTAAGATAAGAAAGGGCTAGCTACCTGGTTCTTTTATATTTCTTTTAGGCTGTCAGGAGCTTTCAGATAGAGCTTCAGTAATTTAGAGACTAGATTGATGTAAAGCAAATCTTAACTTTGATTACTTCAGCCTTGCACACTATCCACAATAACTGCATATTTCTGTCTTTTCTTTGAATTTTGGTAAAGCACAGTGAATATAGAACCAGTTTCTCCTTGCAGAGATGATTGTTGGCTAATTCAGTGTGTAAATTACATGATGGCTGAAATATTTCAGTGGGATGCTTTGAGTAACTGAACAGATTGCTGTCAATAATGTCAAATATATGCTCTTGTAAGACTCAGAATTTTACTTTGTTCTTCTAAAGATTCAGAGAGAAGGAAGAAGTACTGTTGATATTGGTAAACATAAAAAAAAGGCTATAGCTCACCAGCTGATATAAAGTATTAAGGACCCATTTACCTTGAAATTTTAGAATGCTTTTAAACTCAGATGAGACTCTGACTCTGTAACTTTTTCTACTTTCCAATATCATACAGTATGACCTTGCTTAAATATGTTCTCATGAATCTTCTTTGATTAAATTAAAAAGGAAAGCTGATTATGTGTTGAATAGGTTGAGAGATGAATGTGTAGAATGTACATCTTTACTGAAAATCTATGCCTCTTCAAAGACTTTTCATCTCCTTTTCTTTCTTTTTTTTTTTTTTTTCCTTTTTCTTTTTTTTTTTTTTTTTTCCTTTGTTTCATGAAACACTCAGTTATGGCACAGTATTACTCCTATCCTATGGTCAGTGGCTTGAGTTGGAATAGAAATAGTTTGGTATTACATGCTTTAGAAAATTTGTGCAACGTATCTGGTTATGCTTTCATTATTGCAAAACCTTTTCTGAACTTCCTAACTTTTTAGTACCACTTTTATCTAATACTTTTTGCCTGGGAATATATCTGCATTTCTAGTACTTTTACAGAGAAAACAGAATTATATAGGGTCATTTAAAACACAAAATCGTTATTTCTATGCATATGTTTCTTTCTTCCAGACACAATTAGTTTTTCAGTAATGTATCTAATTATTCCCTCAATTTTAAGAAGTACCAGGTTGAAAAAGTGACATGACACAGAGATGTGGAAATAATTTTTTAACTAAAGTTTTAGATAAAATTTAGGGTCACTAGATAGTAAAAATTTAAAAAATCAAGAACAACTAACAGACTTGCAGAATTACTAAGTATATAGTGATTGGCTTCGGCAAATCCTTTATTTTTTCATGCATTAGAAAAGAACAAAGAAAGTTGAAACAAATGGACAACTGGGGGAGGGAGAGGAGGAAATTTACCTGTGTATATGTATATGTATATGTATATGTATATGTATATGTGTATAAGCCTATGATGGATAGACTTGATGTCTAACATCACAAATTTAATAAAGGAAACTTTACGCTTCATATCACAGAATTATCACTCTCTAGGGCAAGAAAGCTTTTTCCCTTGTGCAGCCTTGTAAAAATTGGGTAGCTGGATACTTGGGAAGAATTAAATCACTAATTATCCTTCTAGTATAAAAACATGGATTTTCTACTTATTATGCTGTTCTCAAAGAATGATACCCTGAATTGTTTAAAAGCTCCAGAAGATGTACAGTGAATCATGTTCATGGGTCCAGGAGAACAAGGATATAAGTGGTGGACATAATCTTTACCTCTGGTCTAAAAATTACCTTCTTAACAGATCATCTGAGTCTCATGGGACAGCTCAAAACGTGATTTCACATTTGTGATGCAGTACTACTTATTGAATAATGTCTTAGGTCAAAGCTGGGTTGGTTTCTTTTCTTCCTTGGGGTTTTATCAATGATATGAACAAAAATTTCTGTCTAGAAATAGCTGTTTACAAATAGTAGATGTCAAGATCCATTTTTGGCTACAATGCTACAGTATCTTCTGGTAACATATAAATATGTTTTAAAATATCTTCAAGCAGTGATATAGGAATTCACAATGACACATCAAAAATAGCTTTTCTGGGATTAAAATTGGTTTTTAATCCAAAGCACTGCATAGAAATTTTTCTGGTCTCCAAAACATTTGATAAATTGTTGCATATTTGGTGAGTGAGTAAATAAATACCATTGTGGAGAACAGTCATATATTCTATGCCATGTCACTTCGCAGCTTATTTTTTTAATTTGATACCTTTGTTTCTTGAAACTCATTGTAACATTGTAAACCTCTTTAAAAAAGAATCATCTGTTTATCAGTTTGAAATTGGGAAACTGCCACATATTTTTCATAGCCTTTGCTATCAGCAGATGAAACTCCCATTAGAAACACTTCCAGTTGATTATTCCTATGTATGAAAACTAGAAAATGAACAGCACAAAAAGTCAGCATTAGCTTTCATGTTCCCAATAGATGTTCAGCTGAGATGCAAATAATTATGTATATGTAAAGACATGCATGTATGTAAATGTGCATTTATGTGTTTGGGTTTTTTTTTCCTTAGAAGAAATTCTTTCCAAATCTCTTGATATCTTGGGTTTGTTTTCTTCAAAAATTTGCAGCATTGACTAATGTAATCTTCAGTCACACATAACTACTATTTCTTTCTGTATATAAATCCTTAATTAGGGAGCGAATGCAAGATATTTTTTTCTGACAATAAAATCATTACAATTTTTTAGACCTTATCATTTGCAAATATCATATTAATATACACCAAAATTAGGGTATGTTTATTTGAGTAGTTGGTTAATTTAACTCTCTCACATGGTATTGCTTTCTGTCAAACCACACCACTGAAAACACCTTTGTAATTTAGAGATGCATAAAGAAAGCATTATTTAACACCAGGATGTGATGGGATATTCAAATGATGGCCTTTTAATTTTAAACTGAAATTTTATTTCTTTCCTCAGTGTCAGTATTTTCAACACTGAAATACATATTTAGTACATACTAAGATAATATAGAAGTTCATACAACTTCATACAGAAGTTCATTAAATTGAATGAAGATATCCTTCATGAACTTAGTAGAAAGCACTGAGCCTAAAACTGGTAGAAAAATCAATTTATGGGGGAAAAGTATAAAATCCCATGTTTAATGGAATGTAACTCGTGAGTTAGTGGTCAATGTTGCAACATGGAAAGGTTATTTCACCATAGCTTCCCTTATTGCCACCAAATCAACAATAGTCATGTAAAAGAAAAAAATTTAAGGAGAACATTCCATCACCATCTAGCCTATAAATCCCCAGCCATTTCTCTGAAAATTGTCTAGTCAAAGCACACACTTTCTTGACAAGGCTGCTATAAATTTTTATATTTGTTCCTGTTAGCTATATCCGCATAGGTTCCTCTGAGTAAACTGCAGGTGAAAGAATTTTCCTGGTTCCAGCTGGAAGAGAGACTTTGTAAGAGAGCAACTGATGTAAAGAGCTGCTGGTTACTGAGGCTATTTGTCTTGTAGGCTGAATGCAACTCAGACCAGAAATCAATACGGATAACAAAGCCAAGTGAAAAGACTTTATTGGGGTCTATATGGTTCCAGAGGGAGATTCTGCTCCTTCCCTCAGTGATATATTAAGAGTCTTGATGTAAATAGTTTTAAAGAAGCATTTATAAATGCTTCTCCTGCCAAATAAAAGTCAATTTAAATGCCAGCATAGTTAGTTTGCCTTCCTGCAGACAACCTTCTGGTTGTTTTTTTGTCTATCACTTCATGAAAATCATGACTAGAAAACAGAAGATAGTTGGGGTCGCGGCAGAAGCTGAACAGTGGATGGGGATCACTTGGAACAGTATTTCTAAATGGAGGAGAATATAAAGTTCTATAAAGAATTACAGAGTATTAAAAGTGTCTTTGGGATAAATAGAAAAAAAAATTACTCAACCAAGTGACTCTTTTCAATTCATGGAAGATGAGGTCTGAAACATAAATGTTGCTAACGCATAGAAGAATTCTATAAGTGTTTGCTACTTACTGTAGTAATTATTCACTACTTTCTCTAAGATTTCTTTTAAAGTAATTGGAATCAGGGTCATAACACTTCTCTATGTCAGTAAATGGAAATCCTTCCTTTGTCTTTGTTGTTCTAGATCTTCACTTGAATTTTTCACTTTTTCCTCTACAAAATTTCAAAAGCAACAGCTTCATTTTTGGCTATGGAATAAAGCATCATTAAAAATGGCTTTTCTTGATATATATTTGTATCAGCACATTTAGCACATTTCTTTTCACTACCAGACTGTTTTTACTGTTACTTTCAACTAGCCTGAATGGAAGGAAAATATTTGGGCATAAACAGATAGTGTCGGCTAGTGAGAACTACTTTCAGTAACAACGAAATGTTAACAAGCTGAATGTCTTAGTACATTTACATTATAAGATGGAAATTAGAGTAAATGTTTTTAATATGAACTATTTTTAGTGTAGCGAGCGCTTTATACTGAAGTAACTGAAGTCTGGGGCTATCCCACTCTTGGCAATGAAGCACTGATTCTTTGTAGCTGTGGGTGTGCATGCATAATTACTTCAGTCAAAATAGTGACTAAGTCTTAACTAATGATGAAAAATCTGTCATTTTTATCTAGTCATACTTGGAGACATAGCCAGAGAGATTACAGCTTTAAAGAGACAGAATCTCATAGAATACAGAGGAAAAAAGGAAATTACATAATTATGTAAATTATAGAGATAAAAGAAAGATAGTTTGTGTCAAGTTAATCATGGATACGGAGTTATTGTGTGTTTTAAACCCAGCTGGCAATGAAGTCTGACGCAGACACTTGCTCATTCCCCCTCAGCTGAACGCAGGAAAACATCAAAAGGGTAAAAGTGAGAGAACTTGTGGGTTGAGATAATGACAGTTTAATAAGTAATGCAAAAGCCACACACACAAATGAAGCAAAACAAACAAAAAAAAAACCCAAAGAATTCCTTGACAACTACCCATTGGCAGAGTGTTGTTCAGCCATCTCCAGGAAAGCTTTCAGGGCTCTATCACATGGAACAGTGACTTGGCAAGACAAAAGCTATCACTTCAAATGTTCCCCTTTCCCTCTTCTTCCCCCATATTTGTGTGATGAGCATGATATCATATAGTGGGGAATATCCCTTGGGTCAGTTGGGCTCAGGTGGCCAAGATTTTTTCCCCTCCCAGCTTCCTGTGCACCCCTGGCCTCCTCACTGTCAGGGCAGTGCAAGAAGCAGAAAAGATTCTGTGCAAGCAATGCTCAACAATATTGAAAGTATGTGTGTTATTAACCTTGTTCCCAGAACAGATCCAAAGCAGACCCATAATATCTATTGTGATGAAAATTAACTCTACATCTTCCAAAACCAGCACAACTGGATTTATATCTCAGTTGTGAATGGAGCATAAGCTTCATACATTCCAGTGGCATCTACAGTTCCATTTGACAGCTCTCATCAAGTCCTTCCAGACAGAAATGGATTAGATTTCCTGTGGGTCTGCCTTAGTAGACCTCTGCTATAGATTTTGATGCATCATTTTTGAATGAATAATTAGAAAGGTCAGAGCTCAACTGAGACCTTAGGCAATGTTCAATATCTTGACAGCAGTGGACCAAAAATGTTCCTATGAATGCAGAATGTGTATCTGAAGAAAGTAGGTCAAACATTAAACTGTTATGTAAAGACACTTGAATTCAGAAAATTCTATTGAATTCTAACACACTCCAAGTGCTGACTGAAAGAAAGGCTGACAATTGCTTTAGAAAGGGTAGGGTGCTTCCTGTGTGTTATGACCAGATAAGTGAGAGATGCCTTTGTGTGAATTAAGGTGCAAATGAGACCATAAGCCTAAGTAAATAACACGATTTTATTGAGCAGTAAATACAAGGTGGGTGGAGAGATGTGATGTGTTTATCTTAAGTTCCCCATGTGATAGTTTATCTTATGACAATTTCCTTCTGGACTGACAGGGCACATTGCTGACTCACAATGAGCTGCTGCTGACCAGCATCCCTTTCTGCAGTGCTGCACTCCAGACACTCCTCTCCCAGTCTGTAATTGTGTATGGTGTTGCTCCATCCTAGATGCAAATCCAGCACTTGGACTTGCCAGACTTTTATCCCTTATGGATAATCGCCTTCATAATTGGTGAGTCCTTGATTTTTTGTCTGTTTGCTGATTGTTGTGTTGCTGTGTAGAAGGGGCCTAGAGGTGCAGGGCAGGTAGAGGGTCTCGACCTGGTGGGTATGAACACCCAGAGACAACAGGCAGCAGCATCTGGAGGCTGCTCTAGGCTGTGTAGGAGTTTGGGTGGTGGTGCTCCACAGGGCATGGTCTGGCGGGGGATGATACCTAGCCATATCAGAACCTCTGACCCAGATGAGAATCATGGGAAAATGGCTCTGGATCTGGAACAGCTAGGTCTGCCTGTGGAACATAGTGGTCTCACTTGTGGGAAATGAGTGGTGATAAAAGCCTTGCATTACTGCGTGGAAATTTATCCTCCACTTGGGTCATAACAACCCCAAACAATGCTACAGACTTGGGAAAGAGTGGCTGGAAAGGTGCCTAGCGATAAAAGGACCTGGAGGTGCTGGTCAACAGCCAGCTGAACATGGGCCAGCCTGCCCAGGTGGCTAAGAAAGCCAATGACATCCTATCCGCTATCAGCAGTACTGTGGCCAGCAGGACCAGAGCAATGATTGTCCCCCTGTATTCGGTACTGGTGAGGCCGCACTTCAAATCCTGTGTTCAGTTCTGGGCCCCTCACAGCAAGAAAGACTATAAGGCGCTGCTGGAACTTGTCCAGGGAAGGGCAACAGAACTGGTGAAGGGTCTAGGGGGTAATTCTTTTTAGGAACAGCAGACAGAGATGAGGTTGTTTACCCTGGAGCAAAGGAGTCTCAGGAGGGACATTATCGCTCTCTACTACTACCTGAAAGAGTGAGAGTGGGATATTCTTAGAAGTCTTTTCTAACCTAAATGATTCTATGATTCTGGGAAACATCAGGGGGCCAGAGGAGCAGGTGGTGTACTATTAGAAAGGAAAAAATCAGGGTTGACTGGAGCTTTATAGAAATGTTACAGAGAGAAGAGCCTAGGTTCTTCCCTCCCTGGAAAGGAAAGATCTGTTAATAGAGAAGGAAAGACATATATAGAGAGGCTATATTTGAGTGACTCATGGATGGAGACCTGCAAGATGAGACAGGCTTGAAGCTTTTGATTTTCTGGAGTAAGAGAAAGGCTTCTCTGTCCTAGTTTGTAAGACAGGTAGACAACTCCAAGGGAGGATCCTGCTAGGAAGGCAGGAGCCTCCCTTGGAATGGAGAATGTAAACCCCCTTCCTCCAAACGATTATAATTTTGAAATTACGGAGCTCTCAGGCAAAGGTATAGGGATAGGAATAAGAGTTCTTTACTAGTATGCATAACCAGGAAAACAAACAACAACTACAGCATTAACAACAAAACAGAACCAGAAACCCACAGCGACAGCTTCCCTGACGGCACTTTCCCTTGGGTACAGTTCCAGTCACAGCCGGCAGGGGCGCTGGTGGCTCCCGGCAGGAAGGGCAGGTGTGATGATCCTCTGACGGCTGCAGGGGGCGCTGTGGCGTGGACTCAGTGTGCACGTGGTAATGGCGGCTTTGTTCCAGATGGGAAGGGGTAGCTCAGAAACTCTGGAGCTGTGGCTGAAGATGCGAGAGGTCTCAGCAGACAGAGGGTGCAGGCTACAGAGTAGTGAAAAACTCGGAGCAGTGGCAAAGAAGCAGTGGGGGCGGGACAACAGCAACCCTGCTCCCAGTAAAACAGATCCCTCTTCTGTTAAGGCAGGAGATAACAAGGTCCCAGCTCAGTGGCTGCTCCCAGGAGCACAGGCTCAGGCCACAGTTGAAAGAAATCCGACGGAGCTGGGCTCCCACAGCAGCAGCGAGTCCCCTTCCCCAAGCAGCAGCTCCACCATCCCCCTCCAAAAACCAAGAGCGAGTAAGTTCAGGCACCCAGCCATCAGTGTTTCATAGCAACTCAGTGGGAAAAAATTCCACAAGAAGGAAAGGGGAAGGGG
>VYXD01011435.1:50009-87120 GCA_013397195.1 Hylia prasina | reverse complement strand
GGAAAGGAAAGGAAAAAGGGAAAGGAAAAGAAAAAGGGAAAGGAAAGGAAAAAAGGAAAAAGGGAAAGACAACCCCCAACATTCTCTGATGTCAAATCTGGCCTTACAGACATGGTTACCGTGCCATAATAGCCATACAAAGGAACAAGCTCTCCTAAGGAGGATCTATGAGAGAGTTGGACCTTAATAGACTATTGGCACCAAGGTGGAGATCCTCTTTTGATGGGAACAGAAGCATCTACATGCTGAGCAGACACATCATCACAGAAAGTTTACTGCTTGCCACACTTTTGAAGACCATATTTTTGGTGTGGCAGAGAGACTGCAGAGGGCCTGGGACTTTATTAATGAGAGAGTAGCAGAGACAACTTGTGTCATTGTGAGGCTGTTTACTGTCATCTACAGCTGGTCATGGAAGCCAGGAGAGGCCTTTAATGATGGGAAACACACAGATGTTGCACTCATTTTAAAAGGTGAGTGGGAATGTCAGTGGAACTCCAGGTAGGAGCTGATCAACCACAATTCACCTCTTGTAAAACTATTGTGTGAATAAAATATATACTGGCTGTGTGAAGGTGTGGGTAAAAGTCATCATGAATTTACCAAGGGTAAATAAATCTTGACTAACTTGACTACCCTTTATTACAAGTTTATCATTTGCAGCTGGGTTTATAGATGTAGGAGAGTGGTGGTTTTTTTCTTCTAGGACTGCAAAGGCTTTTAACCCTGCTTATCAGAGCATCTCTGTATTCAGTGAGGGATGTTACAGTGTAGATGGGTGGATTAGTAGCTTGGTAGAGTGGTGAATCTGAAGGTGGTTAAATCTGAGGGAAAGGGATTATCAGTGTGTACCTGGAGGGCACTTGCAAGTGGAGTTCCTCTGAGTTTTAACTCCTGTTTCATGTTTGCATCAACAGTCTGGACAAGGCGAGAAAATGCACCTTTATCAAGTTTGTGCATGACATCAAACTCTGGTTCACAGCTGGTGTACCCAGGGCCGGGCTCTGAATGACATCTCTGTAGGGTCGAATGGTGTTAATAGCGAAGGCATAAGCACGTTGATTTGGCATGGGGACCAGTGATGTTCTCTGTTATACTCAGTCCCGTCTTTTTTTCATGGCAGTTAGTTCAAGGAAATTTGCAAAAATTCTGGACTGAGCTTAAGGTAACTTCTGATGACAAGCTGTTATGATCATGGCCGTGAGTGCTGTTCATGGAACACTTGTACTTTGATCTGTAGTTTAGCTGTATGCACACTTACTCATACAGATATACATTCTGACCTAAAATGGTGTGTCACTCTAAATGGTAACAGTTTAGTGATACCTGCTTTAGTTTTTCACCACATCCTGCAGTATTTCCAGTTAACCAAGCTGTGCTGATCAACACTGTTTTGCTAACCTGGGCTTGTTATGTGAAGAACTGAATATGACATAAAGCTGTCTGAACTAGTGTTCAGTGTGTTGCTTCATCCATATAGTTCAGAACAGCAGTGTGGATTTAACATTCAGTTCCAGAAACAGGACAAATATGTTGGCATGACTAAAGATTCCTGCTTGCTAGTCTGGAATTTCAGTGCTGTCCTGAAGTAATTCCATTGCTTTCTGTTCTAACATGAGTATAGGCGTTAATTGCCATTGTGTTGACACTATAAATTTCCCATTATATAGATGTGACGAGCTAAGCATGAAAGACTAAGGCTGCTAATTCTGTTCAGAGCTTAACAGTGTGTGACTTACATCAGAACACTGCAAAATCTGGTTGGAGATCTGAAGTTATTTTTCACTCTTATTAGTATTTTTCAAAATAGCTCTGTATAATTATCTCTGTAGAAAATAAGCTTTCTACCCAATTAAAAACCTAGGTTGATGATGGCTATAAAGGATTTTTTAAATTGCTTTCATCAAGTTGGGCAAATTTCACATTATGTCTTTAAAGTCACTGTTTACAAAAATCTCATAATTTTGCACTTGCAAAAATGTTGATACTCTCTGAACCAAGGACTAAAGTGCATGCAATTTTTCTAATAAACTGTTGAAGCTACACTTCCAGTCTGGAAAATGTTGTTACATTTGTAGGATAGGACTCATGCTGATTTTCCTAAGCACTTATGTTAGGTGTGTATTCAATGGTTCTTAAGAATCAAACATGTGATCTGAATAGAGTGTTGTGCTGTAGACTAAAATGATTAGGCACCTGTAACTTAACCTGGTTACAGATACCTGGCATCATATGGGATGCCAAAGGTATCCAGACAGGGTTCTGGAGACTGTTCAAAAACAGCCTAGGTCTGCTACAAGTCCTGAAAATCACTAGGTAAAATAACTTGTTTAAATTCTCTGCTGGTTTATGGCTGTGATAAGAGTAAATGTGTTCAATAGCAGCTCATATGGTGCTGTGTTTTGGATTTGTGACCAAAGCAGTTTTGATAATACAGGGACGTATTAGGCATTGCTGAAGTGCTTTCCTTCTTCTCCCCCTGGCCCACCACCAAGTAGGCTGGGGGTGCACAATCACTTAAAGGGGACACAGATGAGGTAGCTGACCCCAAATGACCCAAGGGATATTCCATGCTATGTGACATCATGGCCAGCACATGCTGCTGGGGGGACATTCTGAGTGATGGTGTTTGACTTCCCAAGTAACTGTGAAGCTTGATGAAGCCGGACATTCCTCAGCAGAACTGAACATCTACCTGCCAATGGGAAGTAGTGAATGAATGCCTCATTTTGCTTTGTTTGTGCGTGGCTTTTGCTTTCCCTACTAAAGTGTCTTTGTTTCAGTCCAGAAATTTTCTCATTGCTATCCTTCCCATTCTCTCCAGTCCCACTGTGGGAGAATGAGTGAGTGGCTGTGTGGGGCTGACTGCATGCATCCACAATCTCATGCAAAATTTGCTATCTTCATGAAAACCCTGGCGAATATTCAAAGATCACAGGTCAACTTATATCCTTCTTGACAGATGATTCCTAAAATTAACAAGAGTACAAATTCTAAATCCAAAACACCTTTAATTACAGCTATGAGGCTTCTAATCATATTTAATAAATAAGTATTAATTTTCCTTGTTGACTGCATACAAATTGTAAATTATAAGTAGTAATTTATATCATTTTACTAGGATTTATTTGATTCATTCTACCATATTTTTGTTAGGTTCCTGTTCAATTGAGAATTATGAGGCTCACTTACACATATGACAATGCAATGAACGTATGTCATTGTGTGTAGAAACAGGAGTGTTAAAAACATCAATATGGTTTAATGTTTGTTTGTGTATGTAGTTTATTGAAAACCTGAGGAAAATGTAGAAACAGCTTCTGCTTTGTTCTTACTGTCAGAATACAAGTCCAACTGGACAAGCATAGGTATGGAGAGAAGTCAACAAAGATGCTGACAGTGTTAAATCAGAGCAAGAGAGAGAAGTGGCCCTGAAGTCAACTGAGAAGTGGGAACCATGTAAAAGACTCAGGCATGCTGCAATAAACTTTCAGTCTCTGGTCATAGGCTGAAGATATCAGAGATCTCTGCTTCCAGTTCTCTTCTGTGACCTTTCTGAGTCCAGGTGTTTGGTCTCTTTGGCAGGTTTTTCTGTGAAAGGTCAGAAAGCCAGATACAGCTCTAAGGGAGACAAGGGGGAAAAAACAAACAAATAAACAAAAAAAACCCAACAAAACCAACAACAGCAACAAGGGAGGATGTGTGTTCTGCTGCTAAATTGGCTCTCAGGGCTGAGCTGAATAAAGGGATTATACACTGAGAACCAAAACCCTGAGGCCAGGTTTTTGGCACAAGGGTCCGTGACTGTCCAGAGCTTCCACTCCAGGTTATATAAAGTAAGGGAGAGAAGAGTGTGACATGGTAAAAAGGATTCATTGTTAACAGCAAGGGAAGGGTCGGGCAGAGGGTTGAAACAGAGGATCACTAAGTGCCCTCGATGCAGTAAATGCTGCTGGCTACAATGGAACAGAGCTAACTTTGCAAGAGACATGGCAAATATTATTGTCATTGATTATTGTCATCAACCTGTATTAAGGACTGTGAACTCTTAGGCTGTGAGTGAATCAACCATACTATTAGCTGGTTTTTGGAGCCAGAGGCATCAGAGGTACACTTTGCCTATACAAGGACTCTACTTTTGGAAGGTAGGGAAGAAGGAATAACAATATTACCAGTGTATTCAGCACAGGAAATCATAATTTCACTCTGTAGTTCTCTACCAACAACACAAATAAATTTTGTTGTTGGTATTCTGTTCTTCCCAACTGACCTTACTTCAAACTCTAATTTTTCTTGTGGACATCAGGTTTATTAGAGGGCTAATTTTGCCATGTTTCACTTCCAAGTAGGATGCACCAACTTTAGTGAGGTGTAGCATAGATTTTCACGTCTGAAATGTCTGGATTTTGTTTATAGGATCTGAAATACAGATAATTTTAGCATAATTAATCTGTTGGGCAGCTGGGTGGGTTGGGGATGTGGTTGGGATATGTGACTGAACATATCCATTTTTCTCAAAAAGTAGTTTGGGCAGCTGTCTGCAGTATAGACACCGAAACTGAAATATCGGCTGTACTCCTGATGTCTATGGATTTTTATCTGATATTGCTAGGTCAAAAATTCTCTTGTATTTTACTTTTTATGTCCTGTGTAAATTGAAGTAAGTCAGTTTAAATCAGGTATCCATCCCTTCTCTTACTGACACCTCATCATTCATTTCATAAAAAAAAAAATAAATCAGGATAAAATTAGTTGTTTGGGTATTTTACAAGTACACTTAAAGAAGTGGGTGTAGTAGAAAATTCTGCAATCACACCTGATCTGTCTTCAAAATTGTGACCTTAAGGTTTATTTTACAGGTAATATACTAGCAAAGATCAGCTTACACGAAGTCCCAATCTAAGACCAGAACTATAGCCTTATTCTATAATGTGCACATTCCTGACATTAGAGTAATTACAATCTTATATGAATTTCTATATTTGCTTCAGTACAAATTTGCTCTGAGCCTGAAGAAAAACTCATCTTCTTGGTGGAATTTGAAGATGTTTAGCTTTGGAGGCCATTCAGTACACAAATTTGAGTTTGTGTGACAGGGAAGACTGAAGTATCTTGTGGGTGGAGGGTTGTGTGATATAGTGATAAGCTGTCGGATGCTGGGTATATAAGGTGCTATGGGGCAGGAAGAAAAAAACAAAGCTGGATGCTGGATAATTTATACCCATGGTTTCACCAAAGCAAGCGAAATCTTACTTAGGACCTAACTAATCTCATGAACTAGCAACTCACAATAAGTAGTTTGATGTCAAAAATATGTGAAAAGTGTTATTTTTTACGATGATAGTTTCAGTAGGTCTCAGATAACTTGGAATTCTGCTCTTGTGCAGCAGAGCCTGGCTGAGATCCATGAGACAGACTTCAGTGGCAGCAAATTTCTCATGCATTTTCTGAAATAATCTGTTTCCATTCTGATTCAAAAGAGGAGATTTTCCTCCTGACCATCTGCTCCATATTTGGAAACTATGTGTCTCCATTTATGTATCATGTAGAAAAGAAATCAATCCCATTGTGTCTTTGAATATGACAGTAAGTGAACCTGAAAAAAGTCAGGAGAAACATACACACCAAACAAAATAAGTATTCCTTTACAGTATATTTAATGAAACTATGCAGCTTCTTGCTGGAGAATATTCTGGTCTGCTAAAAATGAGGTCAGGGAAATAAGTCAAATTCTGTCTGTCAAAATTACAGAAACAAAAAGGACTTAAATTATAGAATGTAGAGGCTTTCTACATCTGACTTATTTCAAAGTTCTTCATGAAAAGAGACGGAATTATAAACCCTCTTATCCAGGACAGCTGAATCATGAAGAAATGAGGTGACTTACTTAAACCCGTCTTGGAACTAGAAAATTAATCTAGTACCAGTGGTCCTGTGTAGTATATCTTTGTTTAGTCTAAGTTATATTTATACCAGCTAAATCGGACATAATCTGGGTGGTTATTCATGTTGTCCCTATATACGTATTTTTCATATGGTATCTCATAATTATTCCCCTTCCTAATATTAGAACTGTTAACAGTATTATTTTCAACGTGTTTACACTGCTATATATAACTCATAAGAAAGCACTCATCTTATAATTCAACATCACACATGGTGTGCAACACAAAAAAAGGAGTTTGGCCTGTCAAAACTCAGTCTTTTTTCAGCTGAATTTCAGGACCCTGTCTTTCTGTTGTCCAATCCAGATTCCGCAGTCAGATGATTGTGGTTCAATTTGAAAGATGAGAGAGAGCCAGCAGTAGTATTCTGTGTCTATGTCTTAACATGATTGGAAGCTGGCTGATGATGTTTTAATTTTTCCATTTGCTTGATAAAACCTCCTGTCTTCATCACCATGTCTCTTAGTAATGAGAAGCCAGCAAGTCCATAAAATGCTGAGGTTCGCATTTCATAAACCACAGCTTTTGTCACGCACATGTAAAACTTAGCACTAAAAATGGCACATGAAGTTCTCAGCTCATGAAGGATACTATATCTTCTGTAATTCTCTTCATAAGGGTTTCTGTCCATTGGTGTATTTATTTAGACATACATATGTAAGACACATTGAGTTGAAATTTGATGGACAATCTTATAAATGAAATCAGTAAATTACTTTTATTTAAATTCTTGTCTTGCTTAAGGAAGAAACTGAGCTCATTACAACTCAGTTTGTATATGCATATTGTCAGTCCAAGAAACCCGTCTTTCATTCATATTGACTTTAAAAGTCAAAGATTAATTTTTGAAATGGCAGAGATTTTGTGGATCAATAGTTTTGATAATACATCCCAACATTTTGGTAAATCTCCCAATTAGATAAAGCAACTAAGCAGAATCTCCAATTGACTTTATGGTGCCAAGCCAAATCTTCATGCAACTTTAGAAGAGTGGCCTTGCACAGCTGCCAAGAGAGGAGGAAAAGAATGTGGTGATTATTTTCAAATTCTCTTGACTCAGGCAATAGGAGCATGCTAACCTTTACCATTGTGAGCATAGCAATATTTTGAGTTAGTCATTAATTTCAAGATTTAACATTCAGGATAGAGACTGATGCTGTTTGGTTTTTGCTTTTGATTCCTTTTATATGTTCTCTGTATTCTTCATATATATATTTGTAGCTCTGTAGCCTATTGTATTAGTTTTCCCAGTACTTTTCTATGGCCTTTCCCTAGGCAGAAAGAAAAAACAAATTCCAGAACCCCCAGCCCCAGGGGGTACAAGGCCCCCATCCTATCTTGGTTCTTTCTGGGAACCAAGGCCAAGAACAACTCTTGGAGATACATTGTCATGGACAAAGTACAGCTAGTGCCGATGGGGGGACTACAGAGAAGGGCTTGACCTGGGGTGGGAATTGCATCACCACATGTCCTCCTAATTGGTGCTTTTTATAAATTATGCTGATTTCCTAAAAGCTAGAAAAATGTACTCATGCCTAGAAGGGGTGGGCTTTTGTGGACATTTTTCCATAACTGCTCCTGAAGGCCCTCAAGCAAAAGATCCATTCTTATATTGCATCCTTACTAAAATTATCTCAAGTTAATTTCCAGGTTGGAAAAGGCAACAAGACACTAAAAGGAAAATTGTTTGAAATTTGGATTTACTAACTGAAAGTGATATTTTGAAAGTGCTCATAGAAATGTGAATAGGGAAATAAGAATGCTTAATTTCTCTTAAAAAACTTAAGCTTTCAAATACAGTTTCACAATTTTCTTTTTTTTTTTTTAGTCTAAATGATTGGGTTTTTTTTCAGGGGGGGAATTGTTTATTTAAATAGTTATTAATAGTGTAAAAATCCCCTGATGCTATTGCTTGTACTATGTCTGTGCTTAAAGGAACCCACTGAGAATGTTTGTAGCATTCTGTGATACCAATAGAGATGGTTGCTGATCTTCAAATATCTTCTAGTCAGACAAAAACTGTTATAAACTGATATTAAAATGACAGCATAGAGTATATGTACTATGACAGTTGAAATGTTGGAAATAAATGATATAAAGTTTTTCAGCATTAGTTCCCAGATGACTTTTACAGCCGTTGTCAAATGGATTGACTAGTTTGTGTTTGAAGAAAGATATTTTTTATAAGTAAGATTTTGACCACCATTTTAGTGAACCAGTCAATATATTTCGACTTTTTCAAAATTTGTTGTGACCTCTTTTCTTAGACGGTTTAAAACTGTGGAATTGACTGTATTAGAACAGCTTATTTCACTGCCCCTCCATCCTTCCACTTGCACTGTTCAGACTCATGGGAAGTGTGAGTATGACAGAATTTTAATATGGAATCCTCTCATAGTCACTCCACTGTGACTCATATAAACTGAGATACCTTCCTGGGAGTAATGCTACACTTATATTACACTTACACTTCACACTTGTTTTTATTGTTCTTCTGATCAGCTGCATTTTTTCAATGATCTCCACTTAACTGTAGTAGTTTCCTGATATTAGTTTGTTTTTGGAACACATTTCCAGGTTGGCTCAGATTCTTAAAAGAACCATATCCTAATCTGTGTGCAAACCTTAAACCTTAACTCCCATTTGTTGCAGACAGCTTACTTGGAAGCCTCAGTCTTTTTCCAGCAGACTGTTTCTACCAGACATCCCGAGTAATAATGCTTGCAATTTGCCCTCAGTTAACTTTTCTGATTTCTAGGATTGGTTCAGCTTACTCTTGTTTAATGAAAGATGTTAGTTCATGCTACCAGTCCCCCTGTGAATTCTTTCAGAACTTCAAGAGAACATTTCCTTCTGAAGTTTAATCTTTTCTGTCCTACTGTAAGAGAGCCTGGTTATTTTAAACTGTTTGTCTTAAATATGCAGATTCATCTTTGTTACAGAACGAGACAGTTGCTCAATTTACTTGGCTAACACTGAGCTTCCATCCTGAAAAGCCTTTCTTCTTTCCCGCTGGGATATTATCTCACAGTGGGAAATGTGTCTTAAACTTGCATGAAGCCTTTCATTCTATATCAGTCTGGTAAGTTTACTTAGTTTATAAATGGGATAAATATGTGTACCTACCACTGGCTCTTGACAGAACACAGACATGGTTATAATTAATCACTCTGGTGTGGAACTGGATTAAGGAATATTGATCCCTAATGTCTTTAGAAGGATGTTATACATGCATGGCATTGCCTTGTTGACTGTAAGGTTTATAATTAAAGGATTATAAAATAAGATTATAGTTGGAGTTAACAGGAAAAGGTTTGAATGACAATGTATTTATCTCCTAAGGAATAATACAGAATTCTTCTTGCTTGAGACATTTAAAAACAGACAAGGCAGCTGACCTTTTCATCCCTTACTCCTAGTTTGATTTCAAACAGCCTCATCAAGCATTTGTCTTTGATATTTTTATTTTGAGAAATGATTTTTTACTGTTTGGTAGAACTTACTTTGCAGATAATATGCAAAGAAAATTTTTAACAATCCAAATTTAATCATGATCCCTTTTGATTGGGGGCATAATACATTTAATACTCATATTCTGAATTAGAAGAGACAGTTAATTAAAGACTGGTAACTTAGTATTGATATTTTTATTTTCATACTGTTGCCTTTCCTCCAACCTAGAAATGAAGCTCTAGATTATGTTAGTAAGGAGGTAATATAAAATGGGATCTTTAATGATTTGAAGGCCTTCAGGAGCAGTTATGGAAAAATGTCCACAAAAGCCCTTCCCCTCCAGGGATGAGTACATTTTTATAGGTTTTTAGGACATTGACATAATTGATAAAAAGCATTAATTAGGAGCACAAGTGGTGATGCACTTCCCCCCCAGGTCAAGCCCCTTCTCTGTAGTCCCCCTCTTCACCACTAGTTGTACTTTTTCCATGAGAATGTATCTCCAAGAGTTGTTCTTGGCCTTGGTTCCTGGAAAAAACCAAGGTAGCACTGGAGCCTCATACCTCCTGGGGCTTGGAGCTCTGGAATTTGTCTTTCTGCCTAGGGAAAGTACTGGGAAAACTAGCTACCAATACAATAGGTGACAGAGTTACAAATATATATGTGAAGAATACAGAGAACATAGAAAAAGAGGCAGAACCCAAATGGCATCAATACTGCACCTGTTTTTATAGATGGCACATTAAAATTCACAGTTTACAATAGGAAACAGATCTACTGCCTTTAATTTCTTTCAGCTTCTGGCTGCAAGATTTATCATGACAGAGCTACCTCATGGGGAAGTACAAAGCAAAAAAAAAGTATGTGTTCAAGAATGGCTTCTAAAAGAGTTGTTTCTGCATAACATCTTTCACAGAATGTGTGTTTGTTCTATTTTGGATGGGTTAAAGAGGGAGGACTATTAAAAATCCCCACATTTGCAATATCATGGTATATTAAGATGTCATTTTTTTGCAAACTGATATTAGGGGTTTAAGAAGAGCATTGTTGAGTATGTTAATAAGAGAAGAAAATGTTATTGTGTAAAAGGTAAGAAATTTTGTAAAATGCAGTGAATTACACTGTTAAGTTACAACTGTAGAAACTGCAGAAATCTTAGAAAACAGTCATAATAATGGGATTCTTTGTTATATGTTGAAGAGTAGAGAACAAAAGTATCACCAAGAAGCGTAATACTGACTTTTGCAATTTAATCCCTCCTGTCTCCTGTGCATTTCAGAAGATCTGTACAATTAACTTCATGTCTCAATAATGAATAACCCCAAGCCTATGAAATGTCTCAAAGTTCATATTAAACATGTGAGCAGATTAAGAGGGCTCATGAACTTCATGAGCAAGGATGAGTGTCTGTCAACAGAATCTGCTGAGAATTAAGTACGAATAGCTGAATAGAGAGACATCTTAAGGAGATTACGAGTGGGATCGATGACTGTACAATGTAAGGACAGATTGTTTAGGGACCCTTTCTTCCCTGCATAAATTAATTGAGAAGCAGCTGTATTCCAGCTTGTCAAATGAATTTAAACTATAAAGTTGTTTTAGCCAGTAAGTCAGCAATAATGCAGAATGAAGTCCTGGAAAGTGTTGCCATGTATTTTGTGAAATAGGAGATCCCCAGACTGACTTTGTAGCTCCAAGGATCCAGAAACATAAAGTGTATCATGAAGAGTGCCTCCACAGTCCAGGCTTTTGCAGACACACTTCTGTGCAAGCTCAAGGTAGAGGATCATTTAAGTCTACTAAGGCTTGAGTGCTTTATAGGGTGGGCTGCCTCATCGCTGGCTACACAGTGGCAATTGCATGAATATTCCAGTTATCCTATTGTGGGATGAAAACCCTAGATGTCTCCTTGTTTTTCTTGTCACTCACTTATGAGCAGAGTCTATCCATGAGAAGGCTCCTTATTTGAGCAGTCATCTCCAAGGCCCCAAAGTAGAAAGCTCCAAATCTGGCAATTCACTGAGGTGCTGAAGGAAAAGGATGTTATGTACTCTTAGATGAACTCAAATGAGGGCCTGGGTAAAGTTTATCCTCTTCTAGGAGCTACAGCTGCGGACAAGAAAAGGGGAAAGAAACTGTAAGTGCTCAACAGCCTGAATGGAAGCCTGCAGGCTAACATAAGAGAGACAGAGACAGAATGTCCAGCAGCAAGAAATGGATAAAACTTGAAAGAAAGATGTTGGAAGAAAATCAATTGCAATGTGCTGAAAATGTAATTGATTCATTCCCAGGGCCCTAGTACTCCAAGGAAAGAACCTGAGAAGTGTGACACTTGATGTACATTTAGGGTACTTCTGTCACTTTTATTGAGTTACTCTGCATTGTTCATATGTGTCAGAAATAAGAAGTTAAGCAAATGACGACTAGTGTGGAGTTGGAGAACATAAAGTAAATGATGAGATTATTAAAAGACTAAGGATGGAGGGTCTTCAGAAATATTTCAGCTTCAGTTTCAAAAGTATTGGTAGGCTTAAATTTTAAGAAACCACGTGGTAACTATTTTCTTTCTTTCTTTCTTTTTCTCTTTCTTTCTTTCTTTCTTTCTTTCTTTCTTTCTTTCTTTCTTTCTTTCTTTCTTTTCTTTTCTTTTCTTTTCTTTTCTTTTCTTTCTTTCTTTCTTTCTTTCTTTCTTTGCTTTCTTTCTTTGCTTTCTTTCTTGGTGTGGTGTTTTTTTGCTGTTGAGAGCATGAGCAGTGAAGAATACATCTGCATTTATCTTGCATATGTGCCCAAATTACATGTCAGGACAATATGAATGGAGGAATTATCAAAAAGGGTTTCTTTCATACCTTTTAGTAACTTTCAAGCCTCAACAGAAAACACTGGGTCTGGTTTAATTTTTGTGATTATCTATGTTCACAACTATAGTTATATTTAAAATTGTTGCATGTCAACTCTGACTTATTCCTTCTGTTAATCACTTGCAGATGAAATTTCTTCGTACTGTAAAATTAATGACTGGCAAAATAGTCTTTTTCCACTTGTTTTCAGTTGAAGGTAGCAGAAAATGTAGAGAAATAAGTGAAAAGAGAGATGAAGTCTCTGACTAATGTGAACCAGAAAAGTTCTGCTGAATTTGGTGGAATAGTGGCCAAGCGTGGGATTTGGGACCTGTGAGATGCAGTCAGACTTCTGTTATGTCTGGGCAAGCAGCCTGTAAAGTAGCTTTACCACACTGTTTCCCTCTCAGTAATTTTTCATTAAAAACAAAAAGGTCTAATTTACAGTAATTCTTGCCATCCAGATTAAATGTGAAATTATTGTACATCATTATATGAAAAAATCCTGACTTTATTTCCTAGGTAAATCTTAAAAAAATAATTCAAAATCAATTTGCATTAGAGATATTAGTGATTGCTGAGGAGACAGATGACTTTATTCTGCTGTAACATGACTGAAGCCAAAAGAGTCATGTAAGAGATTAAATTCACCCACAATGTTGCTATTTTTTTTCCTATTGCATGCTGTGGCTTGCCATGCAGCTAAATAACATCTTTTAATCACAGTCTTTGTATATTCTTATGCATTTTTTTTCTGGGTGGAAGTGCACCCTTCATGTTTATTCTTGTGGCATTATTACTCTTAACCTATACACAATTTTGTTCTTTAAACAGATAAAATAACTTGTTGCCTTTACTTATGAAAAAGCTTTCATTCCACCCAAGGGTATCAGTTCTACCTGATTAGGGTTTTTTGAGTCAAAATAAAAATATCTTCAAACACAAAAACACCCTTATGAGAGTTAGCTTGAATTTGTGGAGAGGGAGAGGGAAGACGAAAAAGAATGCCCATGATTTCCTATTCCCAATGAGACATGCAAATAAACAAAAAACAAACAAAAAACAACAACAACAAAACAAACAACTTTTTAAGTGCATCATCCCTGCAAGAGGAAGGAGAGAAAAATAAAGACAAAAAAAAAAAAAAAAAAGACAAAAAAGTGCAAAGCAATCACCACTGTCCCACAGGAGACATATAATCTTGAGTGCCACTTTGGATTTGTTCCTCAAAAGAAATGTGTCCCTGTGGCAGTTCTGAAGCTTGAAAAATTTTGTTCTCAGCTGGAGTGACAGACTTGGCTTTATTATTGATGTTCAAATATTTTGCAACTTGAGAGAATGATTCCTTAAGAATGTTCATGGGGGCTTGCTCCTTCTCAGAGATGGATCAAAAATGGAAGCCACACAAAAATCTTCAGTCAAGTTTCATCATTTAAAATTTGAGAATTCTACAATTAAGAATCTCCCTGAGAAACAATATATTTTGTCTTGAGTGTGTTGCAGATTAAGGAAGCTGCTTGTACTTTCCAAGAATGAGTTAACCAAATTATTTTTAGTTCCCTTACTGCAGCATTTTCATTGTATGTGTTTAATTTGAAATAAGATCTCAAAATAATGGATGCCATATTTTAAAATGTAAACAAAGCCTGTGTCTATATAATTGTGGTAGAAACTCTTGAGATGCAATTGCAAAATTTCGGATGAGCAAGTTGCAATGTTTTTTTTCCTTAAAGATCTGAATAGAGATGAAAACAATGTTAATATATTTTACTATGCCTTTACAGTAAGACAAGTACTCTTTTCTTTATCTTTCACAGTAGCATATATTTATTAAAACCCTAAAAATCATGGTGTGTAAATAAGCAGCTGGACAACAGGAGAGTTGGGAGAAAGCTCAACATTGTTCCCAACTCTTTATGTTTTGAAAGAGTGAGTCTTATGTTTCCTTACTCTTTTTTATGTAGAGCGTTGCAAAGAATAAATATTTACTTTGATGAAGGATTGTGATCCTTATAATGGTTGAAAGTTTAAACTTCACATTCTAAAAGTACTGTGTGTTTTATTTTCTGCAGAAGTCTCTGAAATTATATCTGTTAATGTGTTTAAAGGTAATAAAGCTTATTAGATTTGAAATTTATTTTAAATTTTGCAATCTATCCCTTGAGTGGAAAAAATGTGTTTTTATTATCTGACCACTACATATGACTTACTTGTACCAAGTATTCTAAAATAATCTAACATACCAAAAGCAATAGAAGTTGATATGCTGCCCAGAATAGGGGGTCAGAACAACCTGGTCTAGTGAAAGGTATGCCTGCCCATGGCAGAGGAATTGGAATTTCATTACCTTTAAGGTTCTTTCCAAGCCAAACCATTCTGTGATTTTATGACTTCTAAAGATAAGTAGGCAATGCTAGCATAACACATTACATTGTTGTGCTGGTTTTGGCTGGAATGGAGTTTTCTTCATTGTATCTAGTAGGGGGACACATTTTGAATTTTTGCTGGAAATGGGTTGTTAATAAAGATATGTTTTTGTTCTTGCTGAACAGGGCTTACACAGAAGCAAAGCCTTTTCTGTTTCTTGTACTACCCTGCAAGTCAGGAAGTTTGGTGTAAGAGTCTGGGAGGGAACACGAGCAGGACAGCTGACCCCAATAACCCCAGGGTTATTTTAGACCTGTCATGTTCAGTATATAAAGCTGGGGGAAAGGAGGGAAGTGGGGGGATGTATGGAGTGATGACATTTGCCTTCCTGAGTCACAGCTGTGTGTGAAGGGGCCCTGCTCTCCGGGAGACAACTGAACACCCACCTGTCCATGGGAAGGGGTGAATAAATTCATCACTTTGCTATGCTTGTGTGTGTGGCTTTTGCTTTACTTTTTAAACTGTCTTTATCTCAACTAACCAGTTTTCTCATTTTTATCCTTCTGATTCTTTCCTCACACGGATGGTGGCGTGTGAGCAAACAGCTCCATGGGGTTTGTTTTCTGGTTGGGGTTAAGCCATGAAAATTGTATAGATGACATTATCTTGTTCCAGTAAAATGGGGTTCCATCTGTACCTTTGCTCTTCAGTCATAAATGACATTTATTTAAACTAACAAAAAGTTCTGGTGGTTTTCTTAATAAATTTTCTGAAAGAAGACTTCATGTTAAGTAATTGTACATTTTATTCTGTGCTCTTTTATGTAGTCTGTTTTCACACAGATTTCAGCCTTTTCTGTTATATCTTGTTGTTCTGTTACAGACTCAAGAAGCAGAGAGAAAAAGAAAATAATTCTTTCCTTAGGCTGTTACCAGACTTGTGAATACACCTAATTTTATTTTTTTTAGTAAAAAGGCAAAATAATCTAAAGTCTCAAGTGTTAACAGTTCATGGTGCATATTATTTTAGGGGAATAATTTCAACTAGCATTCTTAACTGATGTATGTTCTATTCTTTAATTCAGCTTTTATGTATCCTTCTCTCCTCATTTAAATTATATTTTCATTCAACTTAAGATAATTATGATGAAAATTATACATATATAAAATGAAAGAGTCTAACTTTCAGTTGTGCCCAAAGGGTTATTTTCAGCTATTTCAGGAGATAAATATTAACATGATAATTCTGAAATAAGGTAGCTGTAAACACTTGTAATTTTTTTAAGCTGTTCATATTTTTCTTAGAGGGTGCACTTGATGCTCTCATTCATATAATTGATAAAGATATTAAAAAGGACTGGCCCCAATACTGAGCCCTAGGTAATACCTTTTGTGACTGGCCATCAATGGGTTTAACTCCATACACCAGCATTTCACTGGGCCTGGCCATCCAGCCAGTTTTTTAACCTCTCGAAGAACATGCACCTCTAATCCATGAACAGGCAGCTTCATCAGAAAAATGCTATGGGAGTGATGTAGGATCACTTAACCAAACAAATTTCATGCAGCATTTCCAGTGGAAAAAAAAAACAAAAAACCACCAAAAAAAACCCACCCACACCCAAAACACACCAAAAAAACACACCAAAAAAACACACCAAAAACCCCCCAAAAAACCCAAAAACTTACTTCACAATCCTGACCATTATAGGAAATAGCAACAAAATGCTGGTACAATGGATGGTAGCTTAATAAATTAGAGGAAGTTTAAATCTTTCTTCTCTACAGCAGGTAAAAGTCAAGAAAATTAGTATACTTTTAATATATAAATCAATTTTAAAAAAAATGTTAGCGAGACTTCTATAGCACATCAGGCAAGGAATAGTTCTTTCAGTACAGCTGACTGCTGTAGAGGATCTGAATCCTGCTACAGGCCATTTAACCTCAACACCTCTGCAGCTGTAGCAGTTGCCATTAACAGTCTACTAGAATGAAGTAGAATTGATGCTGTAGTGTGCATAACCTAGCAGCAATAAATATTGGACAATCAGTTCTTTCTCAGCATAGCTTGGCACACTTTTAAGTCACGACATTTAAACAGAGGTTCTTCAAATTTAAAGGAACAAAAACAAAATACATTTCAGATGTTTATCTTCAATTGCAAAGAACAAATGCTGAACTTTTTAAAAACGTTTGTAACTTTTCTCAAGCTAGTACTTTAAAAATTAATATTATCGCTTCAGTAATTTGTTATGGATCACAAATACTTGTTATACGTAAATAGTTTGAAAGAAGAATGGAGACATTTTCTCTACATTTCCATGTGTGCTTCTTCAAAAAACATAAAACATAAAACATAAAAAACATAAAACAAGGAGAGACATATGAGCATGAATTAATCTGTTCAGTCTTAGAGGGTTCAGGTACATGGTAAGTTACCAGAGCTTGTAGAGCTTGTAGAATGGCAACTCATCCATGGTGAATACTTATTTTGGATGTAAGGTAAGACTTTAAGGATCAAACTTTTTTGCACAGTAATGATTTGTACTTTATTGGACTTGCATGGCAAGGTTTTGGTAGTGGATGGCTACAGGAGTGGCTCCCATGAGAAGATGCCAAAAGCTTCCCTGGTCCAGTGAAGCCAGTGCCAGCCAGCTCCAAGACAGACCTGGCACATCAGTGATGCTAGTGGCCCCTCTGTGATTTAAGAAGGAAAAATAAGAAAAATAAATAAATAAATAAATAGATCTTCACAACAGCAGCTGGAAGAGTGAGGATATATGGGAGAAATAGGTCTGCAGACACCCACATCAGTGGGGAAGGACGGGATGAGGTGCTACAGCCACCAGAGCTGAGATTCTTCAACACATGGTGCAGACGCTGATGAGGCAGCTGTGCCCCTGCAGCCCGTGGAGGCCCATGAGGGAGCAAAGATCCATCTGCAGCCCTTGAAGACTCCACACAGAAGCAGCTGGGTGTGCCTGAAGAGCCCTGTGACCCTGTGGAAAGCCTGTGCTGCATTAGAGTCATGTCAGCACCTGTGACCCAGTGGAGAGGAGGCCATGCTGTAAGAGGTGTTCCAGCAGGACCTGTGACCCTGTGGAGGAAGCACAGTGGAGCATTCTATTCCTGAAGGGCTGCACCCTGCGGAAGGGATCTGCACTGGAGTAGTTTGTGGAAGACTGTCTCCCATTGGAGGGAAGTGCATAAGGCAATGTATGATGAAATGACTGCAGCCCCCACTCCCCAACCCCCTATACCACTTGGGAAAAGGAGCTAGAGAGATTCAGGAGTGAAGCTGAGCCTAAGAAGAGGAGAGAGGTGGGGGCAATGTGTTTTAAGATGTGTTTATATTTCCATTATCCTACTCTGGTTTGATTGCTGATAAATTCAATTAATTTCCCTAAGTAGAGTCAGTTTTGCCCATGACAGTAATTGGTGAGTGATCGCTCCCTGTCCTTATCTAAATCCACAAGCCTTTAATTTATTTTCCCCTTTCAGTTAAGGAGAAGGAGTTTTTGACTGGTGTGGTGTGCACCTGGCTTCCAGCCAAGGTTAACCCATCTCAGATATCCACAATTCTTTCCTACATGGGAAACATCCTGTCTCACTCTCATAGACAAAAAACTGGAAAAGGCTGAGTATGCAGTCTGAAGATTTTCTTCTCCCTATTTATAGAAAGTTAGTTATTCTCTTGGTCTTTTATGCATTAAATATATATAGTGCCACATTGAAAAGTACTTCAATTCAGTATTTTCTGTGGATAGAGAAGACCTGAAGAAGATGTCAGAAAACCCCACTAGTTTTTTCTCTCTCCAGTAAAGTATAAGATAACTTTTGTGGCTTATGCTATAGAGACTGAAGGTAATAGTATTTAAAAATTAAAAAGGGGCAATAATTGTCCCAGAGTGTTGTGAGTATTACATCATTAAGGTCTCTCTTTCTTAATCATCTTTCTTATTGCAAAAAAGAAGTCACTGGGATAATACATGTCTGAAGAATGTGTCAGGAGAATTTTCCTGAACAAACTGTACACTACCCAGTCATTAGGGCTATGCTGTATGTTCAAGACTGAAGCAATGAAGGACTTTTTTTTTTTTTTTTGCTTTAGCTCTTTTCTACTTGCTCATTACATTTGAAAGATCTTAGCAACTTCTTGATCCTTTTTGCTTCAAATAATTTTACTATAGGTTTCTCCACTCTGATGAAGAAAAATGTATGATCTGTTTTTAAGTACTCTAAAAAGCACGTTACAAAGAGTTCAAATGGAGTTAATAGTTTTCTGAATTCCTGTAGTGTTGTGCTTATTTTTCAGCAATGCATGGCACCACCAAGGAAGAAATATAATTAGTACAAGAAAATTTTTACAATATTTAGAGATAAAGATTATTTTATATTTATATAATGTTTAATTCTTTTCCTTCCATAAAGAAGGCAAGCCTAGTGGGAGAGATTCGGCTTTACCTAGGTCCACTTTTCCACACTCATGTTTGTAGTGTCTCTGTCTCATGTGTCGGTCATTGATATCCATGCAGCAGGAAAAATCTCATGATTAATGGCAACAAAATATGCTTTGCAAATAAGCATAAACAGTATTTTTTTTCCCAGAAACTATTCATTGATCTATTTATTTATTTCTGAAGATTGTTCATATTAATTCTATTGATAATGACTTAGCAGTATCTCTTTTGAAAACTGATGTATAAACTGTACATTAACCTTAGAGTACAGTGGGGAACATAATGATTATGTTGTCTTCTGAACCTACTATTATTCCTCACAAGTATGGAAACGTATTTGTGCATAGAGCCTGGCTGGAGGCCTTCACTCTTTTTTAGGTAACTGTAATTCTGTTGTTCTGTAAGACTCTCAAACTTTACCATTTTTCTGACTTTAGTTCAAGCACTTGGTTTGAAACTTACATGCTTTGCCTACCTCCTTTCCCAAATTCATGGCAAGTGACTAGGCAGCAAAAATGGAGATCACAGACAGTCAGTAGATTTGCTCCAACGTGGCTCCAATACAGCTATCCAGACTTGTGTAATGACTTGTGCTGTACAGAAAGAGGTTCACAGCTATCTACTCTCCACAGCTATGAAGAATGTACCATGTCTTGGGATGTTCACAGGCCTACCTGTAGCAATAGATAAACATAAAAGCTCGTGATAATGCTGTTATGAGCAAGCACAATGGAGATATGTTTGGCTGTTAAGGCAGTACAACTGAGAAACCTTTAGGTTTTTTCCTTTAAGAAATATGTGCCAAACTACTTTCAATGCATGGTCTTCTCATTGGATCTCACACAGTTCCCATACACTATATCAGATTGTGTTTTCATGCTTTAGATCAGTTCTTCAATTTGAAATTTAAACCCTGTTTTCTTGTGTAGACTTAGCAGAAATAATAGTATAATTGAGTATATTTTCCATATGAAATATATATAAGATATTTTATTATTCAGGTGTTGGAGGTACTTGTAATTATCCAGTTGACTTTTGCTATAATAAGGCTTTTTTTTTAGCTGATAGATAGTTGAGTTCTGTGAAGAAAAGCATTGACAGTCCTTGCCCTTCCAACTCTGCATTGTAATTAGGGATACTGAAATAACTCTGCAGTTCTCTGATTTTGTGTATTGTCTTGCAAATCTCTTTCATGGCTCACTTGTCAAACCAGCAAAGCAGGAAAACTAGCTTTGAATAGTGTTTCGTCGTGCAGAAAGAATAGTTGTTCTACCTGCTACAAATATTATAAAGGCTCTCAGTGTAGAGCTATTTGTGCTGTAGTTTTGAAGGCACTGAAATTATTTTTAGAATTATATTCACTGTTGGCAAGAACAATGACACTTTTACTTGTATTTACTCTTTTTTTTTAATAAACATTCTTATTCAGTGAAAACTTTTTATCGGGCATTTCACTTCAGGAATGATTCATTATGGAAGTATATTCAATGCAAAAGTATAAATTAATGGGTTATGCTGTAAACTTGTTATCTGCTGAAGGCTAAATGCACAAGTTTATTAAAATGCTGGGATTTTTTGCAGAACAATGCAGATGTATCTGTGTTATATATATGTATGTATGTGCATGCTGCTTTCTGAACTGAAGTAACTTTGGTTTCTGTTTGTGTGAGGGATAAGCTGGAATACATGGGGCTCTGCCTGGGAACTGGTGATGAGCCACACAAGAGCTGGTAAGTCAGGATTAAAGGGTCGACTAATGTGTAAGGCTGTAAATCACCAGATTGGGAAGTCACGTATGAGACCTTCCTCAAAAACATGGAACTAATCTTGTGTTCGTAAGCCTTTGGGCTTTATGAGGATTTTCCTGACACAGGTGATAAAGGAGTTTATAGGGTAGATGCTCTGTTGTGCCTGACACAGGAACAGAGAAAGGATTGACAGCAGCCCTGTGCAAAAGGTCTTAGGCAATCTCATGGATGAAAAGCTGTAGTAGTTGCCATTAAGTCTACTAGAATGAAGTAGAATTGATGCTGTAGCCTGCATCATTAATATGTGCAAGTATGAATATTTGCCTGCAGCCCAGGGAGCCAACTGTATCCTAGGCTGCACTACAGGAAGTGTGGCCAGCAGGTCGATGGAAGTGATTCTGCTCCTGTATTCTGCTCTTATGAGACCTGGAGTGCTGCATCCAGTTCTGGGGGCCAAAATATGAGGCCATGGACCTGTTGGAGTACATCCAGAGGATGGCCACAAAGATGACCAAAGGGCTGAAGCGCCTCTCCTATAAGCACAGGCTGGGGTTTACAGCCTGGAGAAGAGAAGGCTCTGGGGAGGTCTTGTAGAACTTTCCAGCACCTAAGGGGAACCTACAGGAAAGGTGGAGAAGGAAATTTTACAAAACCATGCAGTGATAGGACAAGGGGGAATGGCTTTTATCTGAAAGAGGTATTTATGTTGGGTATTAGTAAGAAATTCTTTCCTGTGAGGGTGGTGACACTAGAACATGTTGCCCACAGAGTTTTTGGATGCCCCATTCCTGGAAATGTTCAAAGTTAGGCTGGGAGGGATCTTTGAGCAACCTGCCTAATGAAAGGTGTACCTGCCCACAGGAGATGATTTGGAACTTGTTCATCTTTAAGGTCTCCCAACCAAAACCTTTCTGATTCTGTGATTTTGGGTAGTCCCACACTTAGAGACATATAGTTTCTCAGAAATTCTGCACTGGTCTGGAACCTCAGTATTCACAGGGTTTATCTCCCTTTTTTTTATTCTTCTCTGGAAACAGTGTGTCTTCCATGGCATACGGACTTTGAGGCCAAAAATTCCTTTATATACAGACTTTTTCAAAGTTTTCTAGCATCGTGTATAGCACTTGAAATTTCAAGAGTTCAAATTTTGTCCTTTAAACTACTTATTCTTTTAAAGTGGACACACAGAAAAGTTTTGTTTGAGGTGTACAGAACAATGGAGGAGTGTTCTTAGTTGGCAGAAGACTGCACTTCAGGTGAGACACTCTCAGTCTGCTGGAGGCTTACAGGATGCCATGGCATAGAAACCAGGTTGTTTCAATGAGAAAGGTTTGAAGAAACATTGAATTTAAGTGCCAATATTAAATAGACAGACCATTGCAGAAAATCAGGCATTGCATTGGAGTATATTTCAGGTATACTGAATGAAAATCATTGCATCTGTAACTTTTAAAATACGGACTGTTTCTAAGACTTTACAGACTTTTACTTCGGGGGTTCTTGTGTGTATGATTCTTTCAGAAAATATATGTAAACACTGGTGTGGAGGAGTGAGCAGAGTCTGACTTTTATTGTTGTCACTGTCCTTATTTTGACAACCTATTAGTAGACTCTGAGTAGTCAGTGAAATGTGGCTTTCAGTGATTTAGAGGTTGCAGGAGGTAATGAATGTGACGGAAGTTGTCCATGACAAACAGGTAAGCAATGTGTGCCTGTGCTGAAAACAAAGAAAAACAAAGGCTTCTGGTCATCCAGGACACACTGATTTGATTGGGCATATATAGTAGTATACTCCCTCATTGCACAGATCAAAAAACAGACACAGACATAGGTTACAGAGCACAGAATATATGTTCCTTACACAGATTGGTATAACTCTTGAAACTTGTCCAGTGCTTTGTATTGTTGCCATGTTAATCTACTGGTTCAAAGGAGTTCCTCTGGGACAAGATACAAGAGAATATCTGTCAGATGAGGAAGCTGTCAAATTAATGACTCCATGGGCTCTCTTATAAAGGTTAAGTCTAAATTTCAAAGCAGGTGCCCTCTGTGATGTGCTCTGCCTATCTTGTGTGAGTAGGATGGGGACATGCTCTTCTGCATTTCTTGATTCACTGACTATTTAAAACTGCTGTCGTTACATTTCCAAGCCTTAAACTGTATTTTATGTGAACAAGTTTAATCTGTCTTTATTTAGTATGGTTCCACATGTCAATCCATACCCATTGAAGTTCTCCTTCATCAATGCCGATTTGTAATACCATTGGCACATTTTTTTTTTTAACAAGAGTCAATATTTGTTGTCAAACTTACTGAAAGGAACACACCAGTATGCTGTTCTGTCTGAAAAATGGCTCATTTCAAACGCCTAAAAACTACTTTCCTTCTTTTGTCATACTATTTTATTTTCTTTTCCAGTTTAGATCACTCTGTTTTGGTGCCCACTGTGTGAGAATGTTCTATTACTCCCTGGCTTCTTTCTGCAGTCTTGCAGCCAGGCTTCTTCCCACAAAAGGGAAACATCAGCTTCCCATAAAAACATATGTATATCAAGCTAGGCAGCCTTACCATTTTGGTGTGTTACAAAAGGATTCATAGTTTGCATTTTTTGAATGCATCAGGTCCTTGCAGATGGCTCAGAAGAGTGGTAGCTCTTGCTGCAATCTATCTCAAGATGTCTTGTAGCAGAGACATATTTGCCTTCAAAAATCTGCCTTATTCTTTGTAGGCAAACCAATATAATGCTAAAAGTTGTTGTGTAACAGAGCAATCTAGAAAAATAAAAACCTGATAAAAATAGAACTTGTTAATAACCAACATGATCACATTGAAATAAAGGGAAAGAAAATGTACTGTATGGGATGTGACTGATATATCAAATATGTTTTTATGTACTGGATTTGTGTTACGCCTTTCTATATCTGACAATATTAGTATCCGAAGGGACAGTTGTGATATAAAACAATGCAAATAAGTCCTGTTTCTTTGCCAGATGTATTTCCCACGTAAACTGATTTAAATTCACCTCAAATTCTGACATCATGAGACCACCTATGTGCCTGGGGACAAATGAATTAGAGATGGATGAATAGGACTTCAAATAGGGTATTTCTAAGACTAGCTGTGTACAGAGAGTAAGTGAAAGACCTTATGGAAACAGGAAAGGTAATGTTTGAATAATAAATCAAATATAGTATTAGTGATTCTTTGCAATGCAGGAAAAGAAGTAAGAAAATAGCTGAATCAAGGAATAAATGGAAGGCTTAATCAAAGTAAAAAGGAATGAGGTGTGTAGGTAAGGTCAAAATGTTGAGTAAAGAGGAGGTGTGGAAATGCACAAACTAAATTACACCAAATTATATTTTGAAAAGGTTAAATCACAGTGAAATGTTTTCTCAGTAATAGTTTGTTCAGTGTGGCTTATCTTAGGTTTCAAAAAAGGGGAACTGAATCACTGTCTTACTGTCCTGCAAGGATCCAGTTTCTTTTCTGGGTAATGTTAATTTATTGATTTGTTTTGTTCTTAAAAACTGTTTAAAATAATGGAATTTTAAGGTTTCTGTAGATTACATCAGAAAAGCAGCTGATTTTTTTCCCCAATACATATAATAAGATATGCAAAAATGGTCACGGATATTTGAAGTTCTTTTCTGTAGTTACTCCTTTTTCAGGATATTACTAAAATCGTAAAAACTTTAGAAATTCTTTGGAAAAGAACCAAGATCATTGGAATGGGAATGGTGTTTTCTTACTAAGATTTTATATTTATTTATTCGTTCCATTAAAATGACACCTCACAGTGTATTAATTTTCAATGTGTGTGTTTCATTATACCTCAAAGGCCTAACTTGATATGTAGTAATGGGACATGACTAACACTAATGGTTCCTGTTACTGTGAAAATGAGACTACTTCAGATGAGAGAGTTTTGTTTACACAGCCTAGAAATAGTTCCAGTTTATATTGCCTTCTTAGCTGCCTTTGGCAAATAGCAGATTTCAGATATTAATCTTTGCAAATGAATGCAAACCAAAAATAATATATTTTAAATGTAACATAAGTCATGATTTGCAACTATAAAATTTATAAATGAGAACATTGAAAAGTTTCAAGTGTTTCTGAGCCAGTAGATTTAGGTCAAATGAAAGTTTCATACAAATTATCTAATTAATTACCCATGTCTAGCTTCATATCTACTAAGGCAGATGTTTGAGTTACAAAGAGGAGTTAAAACCATGTACTTCAAATGAAATAACAGTTTTACATAGTCAATCTTTTTTACTTTCCAGGTGAAAATCTAACAGCGTTTTACGTTTAGGTGATGTAGTGATTTTGTTTTCAAAAGCCATTAATTTACCTGGATCTGATCATGGTGAATGGTGCTTGAAAGTTATGTAATCTGTAAATAAACTGAACTTCTGAATTTACTATAGTCACATATCCAAAATTTATTTTGCTGCCTATTCTGTGATGGCTGTGTACTTGTTTAGAAAAAACTAAAGACATTTACAGAATATTTTTCATCAACAGGCAAAAACCCCAGTGACTTAGTGAGCAGTAAAGAGACTTATTCAACTACTGGAAAGTGAACTTCTTGCAGTAACACTAATATCCCCCCACATATTTCTTGGGTATAGTTTGGCATCATTTAAAATTAAAAGGGACTTAAACAAACAAAAATAAACCACCCAGGTCTATTAAGAATTTTAAGATTGCAGATATCATATACTTCTGTATGCATGTTTAAGTAACTTTGATGAAACTCCTTCTTTTGATAAGTATGGTGGGGATTTCTATTCCTACTGTAGGTGCAATTTTCTCATCGGCTTCCCAGAAGTCAACTTCACCTAATACGCCACTTTGGCTTTGAATAGTATTAAAGGGGCAAACAGCTCCTGGTAATCTTTTCCAGTTTGTATTTCTGTGCTTATATATTCAAACTGTGCTCATTTAGATTTTTATGTTCCTTAGACCTCTGGGTATCCTGGAGGAGGATCCATCTTTACATTGCAATGCAACCTTCATCTCTTGGGCAATCTACAGCCTGAACATTGAATTAAAAAGTGAGCATCTAGAGGTTTTATTTTCTGCATTGCTTTCATTTATGGAATATCACATACATTGTGACATATAGCTAAATTCAGTTATCTCAGCAGAGATGAATGACTTCCTCAGTGTTATAAGAAATGCAAAAAGCTGAAAAACACATTTTCTCCCTGTGTCCTTTAAGTGCTTTTATGACCAAACCTCTCTCTGTTAGAATAAGAGAACATTTCGTGCAATTTTGTGGTGAAACAAAGCTGTAGGGGAATTTTTCATCTCTCTCAGCACCTTACTGTGACTAAATTACAGTCTGTTACCTCAGATGGGGAGTAGGGGAGAGAGCAAATCCATCGAATGAAGGGCAACATTCCTCTTGTGGAAATATACAACCTAAATAAATGTGATATAATCTCTTTCAGAGTTTACTGTATGAGAATGATGGAACACTGAAATAACAGAAGACCTATTCTGAAAAAATTGAAGTAGGTTAATGTTTGTAATATATAAGTCCTTTTAGTTTTTGTCCAACAGAAAGTTAATGCTATAGTTATGGTCATGTTTCTATTATTCAAAAGTAGCCTTTTAGAAAATCTATATTTCATTATTGGTTATTAACAATCTACATAATAACATTTTTCTTATTAAACATGTTAAAGCTAACTTCCTGATAAAGGAAAAAGAATCTATTTCATTTTGAAAATGTTTTCACTTTTAAAATGTGTGAGATTTTAAATAAGGTTTTAATTATGTTTTTGAAAGTTGGTTTGTTTTTTGGTTTGTTTTTTATTTTTTTTAAATAGATTTTGCAATATTCTATTGTGAAAATCTGTCATTGTTTCAACCCAGCAATCGACTATGTATTACACAGCCTCTTCTTCTTCCTACCCTCATCCTGGTGGGGAGGAAATAGTAGGAAAAAGGTAAATCTCACGAGTTGAGATAAAACCAGTTTAATAATTGAAACTTCATAAAATATAATAACAACAACAATAATAATGAATATAATGTTCATAATAATGACAATAACAAAACCAAAAAAAGTATCACAAATTGTAATGAAATGGGGGGAGAGAGAGAGAGAGAACTAAACCCCAAAGAAATAAGAAATTCACAGTACAGCCACTCACTACCACACTGATCAATGCCCAGCCCATCCCTAAGCAGAAATCAGCAGGTTCTGGCCAACTCTCCCCAGTTTATGTACAGGGCATGATGTTCTATGATATGAATATCCCTTTGACCAGTTCAGATCAGCTGTCCAGGCTGTGTTCCCTCCTGGCTTCTTGTGCACCTGCTCACTGGCATAGCCCGAGACACTGAGAAGTCCTTGACTTATGGTAAGGAGTACTCAGCAACAACTGAAACAGTGTGTTATTAACGTTGCTTTTATACTAAATCCAAAACACAGAACCACATCAGCTACTATGAAGAAATTGACTCTATCCCAGTGGAAACCAAGACAAAATGTTTTCAAAACAATTGCAGATGTTCACTGCAGTTTGCTGGCTAGTTCATGTCTCTTCTACACAGTTAAGAGTTCATTAAGGCAAGAATTTTGCTGGTCACAGAACTTCAATCATCCCATTTGTAGCTCAAGTCTATGTGAACCAGGTTTTTCCCTCAAAACCAGCTTAGTGTAGGTGAATTAGGTTTTCTAGACAGCTCTATAACATCTACTGTGCAACCTTTCCTAAGTAAAAAAAAAAAAAAAAAATTAAAGGAAGATAATTGTCTTGGGAGAGGGAAGAGTGAACCTACAAACCTGTTCATGAAGTTTAAATTATGAGAATAATGCAAAAAGAGGTTGAGAGTATACTCTTTTATAATCACTTGAATTTTTTTTTGTCCAAAGAGAACCTCTGTGAATTGGCTGGTGAAATATATAAGCTTCATATAATCTGCAATTTAATGCAGTACTAAGCAGAAGCTAATGCTTCTGGCTGAGAGACAAACTATAGCAGTTAGAAGTGTAGAGCCTGAAAGTTTATAGTTTATACACCTAGGCAAAATGTTAGTTGAAACTATTTCAGAATTTAGGGGTTTTCTGGCCCTGCAATTTTGTGAAATAGTCAGGAAGGTCATGAACCAGCATATATTGGATTTCTCGAATCCCTTGTAACCATGCTTTGAATTAAATTATAAAAGAATAAAAATGGCGGAGGAAATAACCAATATACTTACTTACAAGTGAAGGTTATCTACAGTAATACAGTCAAAAGTTAACAAGAGTCTAATGGATATTTTAAAATTATTATTTTAAAATGAATTGCTTACAATAAACCCTCTTGCAGTTAGTGTTTATGGATTGCATTTACGCAGTGGTCTATTCAGAGCAATTTGTATACCATAATATGTCTGTTTCTGTAGTTTGTACAGAATACAGAACACAGAATTAGTCCTAGCCAAGCTCCATTCCAACAATACTGTATTTAATAGCTCTGTTCATTATTCTACTTTGACATTTGTTGTAATGCACTACCTAGCTGAGTTGTAGCTGCTTTATCATTCAGCCTGCAATCTTTAGGGAGGAATCAAGCATCTTGAAACGTGTACAGTAAAATGTACCAGACATTTACAACTTTCTGTTTCATTAGAAGCCATTCAAGCAGCAGAACCCTTTAGCCAACTGGAGATGTGTGCTCATGCCATGACCAAGTGCAGAAGTTAATCTAACCATTTAATACCTCAAAATTCTTTCTTTTTGATTTCTGTACAAAAATTGTTAAAAAAAATCCTCAGCAACCTTGTACTGCTGGTTTATGGTGCTAATGCCATAAATCATGAATGATAGGAAGGCACTAAAGACTGCATTTGTTCCAAGTATAAGGATTGGCTCTGAACACAATTATAGGACTTGGCATTTTGAGTCACTTGCACTTTGGGGTTCCTTTTGTCATATAATCACACTGTGGCTGCACAGATCTCTCTGACAATTTCAAAAGGCCAAAAGGAAATCTGCATATATGTATTCACTGGTTTCTTAAAAGATAGGCTACATCACTGCTGATGTTCATGTCAGAAATGTCATTGGCTCATGGAAGTAAAATTCATGTGGTTATTTCTGTTGGGAGGTTATTTTTCCCCTCATTTTTATGAGTTCAAAATTATATGTTGCAGAATACATCCAAGAAGGTTTTAGAAACTATTTACACCATGGTTACCTTCAGTACACGCCTTGTTTCTTAATGTAAATGTAGTATTTTTTTTGAACAGGTGCAGTCACTTATTTTCATAAATTCTGTGTAGTAGCCTAACCACCAAATACTCTTTTGAGCTCAAATGATCACAGAGTTTGTTTAATTTATATGTCAGTCTACATAATCTGACTGGCACTTTTTTATCATTTTTTTATGGTTCCATTATGAACTACATGACAGTCTAATTGCATTTAATCCTTTAATCACAATGCTTAGGACTGCCTATCAGAAGCATGAGCTTTTTATAATTGTGGCTATTCTAAATCAATCATAAAATGAAACAATATTTAGAAATTATTAGTGATTCTGAAATAACAGGTGAGGCCATCACCTGTATAGAACACAAAATTCTGGGAACATCTGTGTTCTTAAGTGAGATCAAGCAACTGTCAGAGTAATGTGGATTTCATACCGTGGTAGTCAGGACCCTGTTAAGCACACCATAATTCTAAAATACCAAGCATCAACATTATAAGTAGAGATTTGTAACAGAAGAGAAAATTTGTTAAATTGATTTGAATGGAGAAAGAAGGGATATGTATAGCTGTATAATCATCAGATGGAGAAAATTTTCAGAATGTTTGGATTTTAGTGGTACCTGGATAAGCAGAACTGGATAGCTCTTGTAACTTGTTATAATTGTAATTTTTAATCTTTACTAGACCACAGGATATATGTCTTGGTGCTGTAGGTCTGACTACTTGGACTCAATTGTTTTGGTGGTTGATGGTGATCTGAGAGAGTAAGTGAATAAAACTGTTTTGTATTAAAACAAACTCACCTTTCCCTCTTGTGGGATCTTACATAGAGTTTTGCTATATCTGTTAGTTTCACAATATTTCTATGTGTATAAAATTACCTATGACTCTTAGCTTTTCTGCACTTAAATTTCTTTTCAAATGAGAAGGTCTCCCTATCTGCAGAGGGCTCTTATGAGCAACTCAATAGGTGTGTGAATGTATTGAATTGCTCTCTTCCTTAGGATCTTTTAAAAAACTATAGTTCTAAATAATTAGAATTGTTGGTAATTAAACTCATTTTAGTCTGTAATAATCCTAAACATGTTGATTGAGGCTGTTGTTTATCACCAGCCTGCATTTGATGTAGCTGGATACAGACTCCACATGAAACACTTGACCTTGACGTGGGTGCTGAGTTTTTGGCTTGTCTTTATACACATCCATCTGCTAGACTGTATGTATGCTTGGTCACCAGGTGATAAAGAAATTAAAGTGTTCACGAGGATCCCCTTGTGGCAGGCAGTCCTAAACAAGGAGAACATTTGTGACTAATGAAGACATTCTGCTGCCATAATTTTGCTGTTCCTCCCAGCTCATATTCTCGCATTGATGTATCATTCCTGAGAAAAGACCACAAAGGAAAAATATATTTTAAATATCCCCTTTGAGAGAACTCTGTGATTTCTAAAGTTTTTTGTGGCTTTGCAATTTCCTATAATTGCCCTAGCAGAATTTTTAAGATTCTATTGTGCTTAAATCACAGGGCCTTGTCACAATGATCTGCTTTAGAGTTTAAAATGTTTATTTCTGTTAACTGTATATTTATGTTGCAAAGTTAACGTGCAAGTGAAGAATTGAGAGTGCAGGTTATTAGGTGTAGCAGAAAATGAAATTTTTCATTATTTTTACCAAGCTTGTGCTTGAAACAATCATAGAAGAATGTATGATTTTACAAATTCTTTTCGTTAAATAAATGTCACTTTTCTAGGAAGATAACATAGCCCCATGAAAAGCAGCAGAAACAGGACTATTTTATGGAATTTTGATATTAGAAATAATAATTTCTGGATGACATGCAATTGAATCATACAGTGGTCATACATCATTAGTGAGTAAATAATACACTTTTTAATTTAATTTATTTGTCCTTGTTCCTTTGTTTCTGTTTGATAGAGATGCTATATGGCAGTTCTTTAATGATATCAAAGACTCCGTATTTGTGATATTTGACTGAAAAAAGAAGAATCTTATTCATTTAAATTAATGAGGCAAGGTTTTATTGGACCAATATTATTCAAGGTTGAGAACAGGTATAAGATAGCAAGAGAAAGACTCCTAGCTGGTCACAGAACTCTGGTAATGCTGCAAATATGCCAGATATATGCTCTCATTCCCCCTTGCTGTCTTAAATACATTCTTAAGGTACTATACTTAAAAATTTCCCTCCTGCTTGAAGTGTACCTTATGTACTTGAGTATAGAAATCTCCCTGTTTTCCCAGTACTTGCACAGGATTGTGCAGCTGAGGGAGGTAACTAGTTAACAGTCCTAGAAAAGTTGGCCTTCATTTAGGCCAGTAGGTATGCAGACACTACATGCTTAATATTAAACCATCTCTTTAGAAAAAAATACCATCCAGATGCCTGACTCGCTTCTACACATATCTAGAAATGATGACACAGGATGACTTGGAAGCTCTGTATAGACGAGTATGCACAGACCCTCTGATCCTTACCTCCTGATATCTACAGTAATCTGAAGAGCTGGTAATAAAAATAATTTCTACACTGTTTCCATTGTGAAATTTTTATTTGGATAAAAATCAGGAAAAGAATGTAAATGATCAGCTCTAAAAATAAAACAACAGCCACATCAATGAAATAAATAACACTTGTAGATATTTTGGCAGCATCCAAGAGAAAGTGAAAAGAGCAGAATAAAAGGAAGTAGAAAATATTTTCTGAGAAATTACGTATATATTCAACATAATGTGTTATAAAAAGGATAGTTTGTGTCAAGTGCAGAAAATACAGCTAAAGGAATTGAGTTGAACTTTGGTCAACAGCAGTCTTCAAGACCATTATTTATGGATTTTACTGCTCATCTAGGTGTATGGCCTGTGGGATGAGAGGCAGAATAAGTGAAAAATGTGTAGACTTGGAGAAGGTAAAGTAACTTAATTTGGAGAGCCGGGGGGGGGATGAATTCTTTGTAACAGTAAGTGTCTGTAGATTGTCAGGTCTATAAAAGTATTTTCATTGTGAGGTCTATAAATTATATTCAGAAAATTATTTCGTTTGTACCAAGCATCAGGGATAGCAGACTGAAAGCTAAACTGCACCCTTACTCTGTCCAGATTGCAAAGGAGTGTAGATAGATGCCAAAAAAAGCAATTTGTTTCCCCTATGTTCTGTTTCAGGACGAATGTGAGGGTGCAAGTGATGTGGATTTTTTCCCAGAGAAAACTGATGGAAATATTTTAGGCATGCTACGTATATTTAAACTTTCATTAAGTAAAATGAGCAGTTTATTCTTTCTGCTTGGAGTTTTCAATTTACCTACAGCTCAAACCTACCCACATACAACTTCACCATTATTCTTGCATTTGTTTGTGACTGTAGAACTGCTCTTGAAGGAAAGAGTGAACTCTAAGAATCAACAAGTCTTTTCAACAAGTTAATACATGAAAACTAGGTAAAAATAGCACTGGCTATGATTAAGTGCATCAATATCAGTTTTGTTTGCTGATGCATTAAGCAGAAATGCATTACCTAACATGTTAAATTCTGAATATTCAATATCTCTTTCACTGCCTCCTGAAGTGAAAATAAGAAAATGAATCTTATGCATTTTGCTGGCATAGATTAATTCTGACAATAATGAGAACATGGAAAGAAATTGAACTGTGTAACCTGCAGAAATTTCTTCAGTCGGTGAAGTGACTCACTTTTATGCCTCCTTTGGTCAATTACTCAGCACTAAGAAGATACTAAAAGGGACAAAGCATCAAAGGATAATCAAACTCATGCAAAGGACAATAGTTTGCTTCCCTTCTAATGGAATTTTCTGCTAGGAACTTGGAGGTACATGGTGCATGCACAAGGACTACACAATGAATGAATTTGGTAGATTGATCCAGTGTGTTTTCTTTTGCCATGGTGTCAATGCATATATGCAAATGTGGAGGGAAGAGCAGACAGAATTTCAAGAAAGGCTTGGATCTAAAACTCTAGTTCACACAGCCATCCAGCAACCCTCTAGACAAAATGCAGGAGCAGGGACAATCTGTTGAAAAGTGGTTCTTTTGTGTCTGGACAAATAGAAATAGAGCAATGTAATAAAACCTAAACAAAACAAAAACCCAAAGACAGATTGTCTGAGATGGAATATGAATGTTTTAAAAACAGTAGAAGTACAATTGATATTCAAGTGAGAAAAAGAGGATATATACATACATAGATTGTGCTAGAAGAAAGAATCAGACCACATAAATAATACCAGTATTGTTCATTTCTATGCGAACAACACAGCTTTAACTGTGCTTTTCATCTTAGCATATAAGACAAAACAGTGGCTTATAAATAAGACAAAACAGCATATGAATCTCACTTAAAGTATTTAGTATAAGTTCCTCCTAAAAAGAACACAATGGGTTACACCATAAGACAAAAGTGTATTGGTTTTATTGAAGGGAAAGTTTTAAACCTACATCTGCATGAAAGTCTTGTGTTTTACATTTTTAATCATTCCATCCCTTTGTGAACTAAAATTCTGCCTCCTTTGCTGATTATATTCTAAAACCCAAAATTACACAAAAAAGCAATTTGCAAGCAAAGAAATTGAGATAGTTGCTTCAGGCCTTTGTTTTTCATTAGCTGAAAGATCATAAATTGTTGGTGTGACAACTGCCTCTGTCTGCCTTACCATGCTTAACTCCTTGCCCCTCCCAGAAACAGCCTGCTTTTGTTGTTGCCTGATATTTTATGCCTGATGATATATGACTCCTTATATTTCAAGTTGATGAAAAGTACATATGAGCTTATTCAGAATGATTCCTTTATGATCCAAAGAAGGAAATGAGCCTTCCTTAATGGCTGGGTAGTCTTAATAGGACTAAGAAAGTTACTGGTAAATACAAAACACCTTAATTTTGTTGAAGACTTGAATTCTTCTGGCTCAAGAAGCTCTGAGCTTACATAATACAGCAGTGTAAGGAGATTCAGTTTCAGGAAACAAGATCTTATCAGAGCTGAGTTGCCACCATAAAATCATTCATGCAACTTGTAATTCAAGGGAATAAGGCCTGCATGGCATAGTGCTGGGATCACAGAACCAGCCCTGGGCAGAACTTGGCTTTTTGATACATCAGCAAAGGGGATTTCAGAGCAATGTGTAGGATACTCTGAGCCTCTTTAAAAGAAACAAACAAAAAATCCTGAGATTTTTACTTCTTAAGTAGTTGCTTTGCAGCTTTACATGAAATATGGGAAAAGATCAGGCCAATTAATGTAATTCTCCAATGTGGCATGTACAGACATTGGAAGGGAAACAAAAGAGCAGAGTGACATCTAAAAGGCCTAAGGGAGTTAGTAAGATATGGTGGCCTGATTGATAAAAGTGGAATTAAATTGGTGATATTTATGAAGAAAAGCAAAAGGAAAAAAGATTGCTTTCTCTTAACCAATTTCAATTGCTGTTGACAGTTGACGTCATTGATTTTAATGACAGAACAATTTGATAAAACCTGGAAAGTTCTTTTTAGAACTTTCAGGAACAGGAATAAAAGAAATCTCACATAACTATATGAATACAGAAGGCTTTATAGAGATGGAAAAAACTGCTTAGTATAAACCCTAATAATCTAGAATAAAGATAGCAAGAAAAAATGAAAGTATTTAGGTTAGAGATGCATATGGAGAATTACTATGACCAGGGAAGTAAATACATTTAATTAATACTCTAGTTCTTTGTTCTTAATATCCAGTCCCTTGAAATAACCTAATTGGTGCAAAATTACAGTTAAAATAGATTTGTAATTGAAATAAGTCAAACACTCAGTTTCTGCATTCTTCTATAAATTGTAAATTGTAAATATATTTGTTTTCAATTTAAAAAGTTTGTTATTTTCATTAAAATATATTCTTTATATATAGTAGGAACAGGAAATATTTCCCACAGCCACATTTTTTTTGACAAAATTCTGGGAGATCTGTTCATTTTTGGACTATCAAATACGTAATTTAACATTTTGGTGACTCAGTGATAAGAATAAACATTATGTTAATGGAATTTGGAGACCAAACTAAATTTATGATGCTGAAATTACAATAAAGAATATTAAAAATGAAAAAAATAATCTAAACCATAGTTTTTCAAAGGCTGTGGTAATATGAACAACAGATTGAACATGAGATGCAATGAAATAAAGCCAATACAACGACCAGTATAATTGACTCTGCTTTACTACTCAGTTGAAACAGTATTTATGGTCCCATTTAGCATAGTAATTGTAGAATGTGATTAGTACTTATTGAGTAGTCCATTAGATACTATGTAAAAGAATATAATTTTACTAAGGTCTTTGATATGCTAAGTTGTTGTAATCATTAATTAACACTGCATAGAAAATGCAAAATTATTACCTACTCCAAATTTCTTGAAAACTATACTTGCCCTTTCAAGTTTTGCATATGCTGCAGTTGCTTGATTTACAATCAGAACCCTCATGAGACAGATTAGATTACAAATTTCAAGAAATCTAGTGTCTATAATACCCCAGGGGCTAAACACTGGAATAATCTTAGGAGTAGCTTTGATTGGAAAGACTAAAAGTTGCAGCAATGCCATTTAATGAAATGGTTCCGTCTCATCTACGGAAACATCCACAATGATGCTTTGGAAACCTTTCTTCTTTTTTATAGAGGTTTGTGTATCTGATATCAACAGTGTTGCCTTTTTTGTACAAAAATCCTACTTCCAGTAGAAATATTGCTGGTATAGTGTATTGGATGGTTAACTGATTCTACCAGAAGGAACACTTCTCAGCAAGTGTAATGACTCTCTTTACCCAGAACTTTCCGTAATTAAATGAACACAGCCTTTCTTCTAGTTTAAGCAACACCCAGAAATGTCTTTGTGTGTTAAGAATTTGTATAAGGTCATACATCCAGAATAACTCTTCATACTAGAGATCCAGAACATTTAAAGAGTTCCTACCTAGACCCTGAGATCATGAAACCAAGAAATTACACTAAATCCTGGGAAAAATCCTCACTTCTGAGCTCTTTTGTAGGTTTTCTCAATAGCCACTTTCATATTGTAAGAAACTTTTATTTCAGGAACCTTTCTCTCATTTTTAGAATCCTTCTGTTTGCACTTCAGGAAATGGTTAGAGGTTAAATGAGAGAGTATCTTTTTGTCACTCAGCTAAGAAAATTGCATTGGATCTGACTGAGATAATTTTCATCACAGCAGCCCTCACTGCCCTGTGCTCTGCATTGGTGGCTGGAAAGGTGTTGATGACACACCAGAGTTTTGGGTACTGCTGAGCAGGACTGGAACAGCATCAGCACTGTCTCTCCAACATCCCCCCCTCTGCCATTAGTAGGCTGGAGGTGAACAAGATCCCGGCAGGGGACAGAACCAGGCCAGCTGACCCAAATTAACGAAATGGATATTCCATACCATATGACATCAACTCAGACATAAAAAGCTAAGGACAAGAGGGAATTTGTTATTTACAATGTTTGCCTTCCAGAGCAAACACTATGTGTGCTGGAGCCCTGCTTCCCAGGAATGGCTGGATATCTCTTCCTGGTAGGAAGTGGTAAACAAAACCTTTTTGTTTTTTTTCTTTGCTTCTGCTTTGGTAAACTGCTTTATCAGAAACTAGGGGACTTTTTCATTTTATTTTCTCTCCCCTGTCCATCTGAGAAGGGGGAATGATTGAGCTGCTTCATTGGCACCTGGTCTCCAGCTAAGGTCAACCTACCACAAGCATGCAGTTAGTTAGTCAAGATTAGAATTGTAGTCATAAACTTAGATTTTATGCTCTTCCATTTTATGATATTCTAAGTACATGTTTCTAAAATTAATCTGTCCATGTAGATTAGCTAAAAGCATTGGAGGTCAAAGTAATTTCACAGAGATTACATCTTCCAAGATTTTGCTTCACCCAGTTCAATATGAATAAGTGTTGTTAGCGTCTTATATTAATAGTGCCATATGATAGTTAACTTTATAAATCAGCATTCATTTTCCACATATTTTTTTCCAGAAGCATGCTTACTGTAAAAGCTTTGCTGCTTTTTTTTTTTTTTT
>VYXD01011435.1:9993-49972 GCA_013397195.1 Hylia prasina | reverse complement strand
TTTTTAATATATGAAATGGCATTTCCATGTTTGGGGTATAATATTTACAGAAAGTATGTTTTTCTTTTTTCATAAATTTTAATGATAAAATTTTAAAAGTCCTATTCCATATCATTTGACATAACAATTATCTAAAAATTATTTTCCCACTGGAATTGTACTATCATACTGTAAATTGTTTCAATTGAAACTTTCCATTCCCAAGATAAAGTTCTCATATGGCAACTCTCAGGTTATTTCTGACAGCATTTTGAATTTTGAAATAATACTGGACTTCATGTCTATTGACCCCTAAAGGACTACTATTTATATTGTTTTGTAATTTTCTAGATATTATGTTACTGTAACTATAGTCATCATATCTATAATGCAGTTAAAACTTTGTGTAATACAATAATTATTAACTAAAGCCTCTTCACCTTCATGACATAAACATGGAATTTATGTGATCAACAACTTTTTTTTATTCTATATTCTGTCTATATTACTGGCACGTTCATGTTGGGTTCTGGCTCCTGGTCTTGTGTTCTTCTAGTTTACCAGGTCTCCCAAAATTGGAAGGGTAAATTTCATTGGGTGACTATATATTTGTCTTTTGTAGTCTTTTGATATGTAATCAGCTGAGCTGGAACTTTTCTATCTCAGAAAATCTAAATCTCTTGCCTGTAATTTATCATGAGTTAGGCAATATTAGAATTCACACAAAAGTCACAAAGCAGTTATCTGCTCTTCATTTCTTCTGCAAAAAAGCTTCAGAGTTTCTTACCTGAAATGTCTTCCCTTTCTTTTCTTTTCATTGGTGAATCATGCACATTTTTCTACAAGTGTTCTACCTCAGTCTGGATTGTGCTTCTTGGAAGTTCAGGGTAGCAGAACAAGAGTCAGCAAACACTAATTGCAGCAAGGGAAAATCCTGTTAAATATATAGAGAGAATTCTTCCAATGAAGATAATCAAATGTATCTAATAAGTTGTTAGGAAAAACTGGACTGTCTGTCCATGGAGACGGACCTGACTGAGCAAGGCTATGGACAACCAAGACAGAAATTATACTGGATGGCTTCCAGGGGTGCCTTCCAATTTAAATTATTCTGTAATTCCAATGAATGCTAAAAGAAGTTGCTTAAATCCAGATTTGATACAGAGATATAATATTTACTTCCATTGTCTTGGACTCAAGCCTGCATCATTTAAGTAGACTCCTTCTTCTTGACCAAGAAGACATTGAAAACCTTTCTTCACATAATTCCTGGGATTAATTAGCATAGGTATGGAGTAGTCACAGCTTCCACTGAGAATGAGACCTGTGAATGACCAATAATTCTGAAAAATCTATACTTTTTGAATTTGGAATTCAATCTTTATGACATTTAGATAAAGTATTTTCAACTAAGTGCAACAAGAGCCCATCTGTGAACTGTGAACAATAATCCTTTCTTGCTTAATGGCTGTGTTGTGAATAATAAAGTCCTTAAATTATTGTCCAAATAGAGCAATAAGCAGCAATATGAAAAAGGCCAACAGGAATTAATTCTTTTCTTAGTCCTGCACTAGTTTGGAAAACAGTAAGATCTGGTTGTGCATACAAAGTAAAATTGAAGACCTGCTCATTCCCTAAGCAGTTTTTATCCTGTAGGTAGAGTCAAGGAGACATGCAAAATCTAAATCTAATTTCTTCCCTAGATGTTCTTAAATACAATGCAAGCATAGAAATTTTCCAGGACAAAAGGTATTTTGAAAAGATTAAATTAAGATGTATATGGTTTCTTTGGGCTGGCCAGATTGGGATTGCTATTTTTTTCTATAGGAAAAATGAGCATAAAACATTTTTTAAATACACTTTTCCAGATGTTTAAATAATTTATCACATTTTAAACAGAAAATAGTGAAATGAGAGTACCAGGAAAAAGAGAATCATTCTGGTTTCAATTGAGTTCATGGATGTAGGAAGTTGCAGGCATAGATAGACAAAATCATTTTTATGTACTTCTAATCTGCTATTGAGAATACATGAGCTGGAGTGGAAATAAAATCTTCAGAAATGGAAACACAAGGCAGATGAAAAATTTTACACTTTTAAGGAAAAAGCATTTTTCTAATAGCAGTATTAGAACAGGCTTCATCAATTTGGTTAATATGCTTTGGTGGATAAGCCCACTAAAAATACATAATATTTGTTGCCGTTTCAAGCTGTATATATGTATAGTTTCATGGACAAAGACGAATAAGATTTTACACTGATGTTAGTGGTTTATTTTTCAAAAGGCAATCCTTAAAACACCTACCAGTCCAATTTTAGCATTACCTAATGTTAAGTGTTGGGATTATTTTAACAGATCACACAGAGTAATGAGACAGCTCTTTATAACAGTTTTGGTTTCAGTTTATATTTGGGTTGATGCTTGCGTGTAAATTTTGGACACAATAGATAATTTCTTTTTTGTGATTTCAAATTCAGTTTGAAACTTCTGTATCTGTGGTAATCAACATTTAGCTGAATATGCAGTTCTGCATCTTCCTTCTGCCCTTTGCATGTTCTTATCTAATCTTGCATGAACTGATTCAAAGTATTTTGAACTTTACAATAAATATTCTAGGTTACTTGATATATATAGTTTTTTCTTAACTGTTAATGTGATGAATCAGAAGGTCAAAACTATATATTCCTATCTGCAAAGGTACTAATGCAATTAAACAGATATGCTTGACATTTTAAAATGTAAACTAGTGTACATTATTGTCCAGTGTAATTAATTATCCTGCCAAGAAATATAAGTAGATTTTATTTTTGTTTGTTTAAGTGTGAATAGGACTGCATTATCTTTGAATCATAGAATACCAGGCTGGAAGGGGACTTCAGGGATCATGTGGTCCAACATTTCTTGGCAAGAGCATGATCCAGACAAGATGGCCCAGCACCCTGTCCAGCTGAATCTTGGAAATGTTCTTCACTGGGGAATCCACCACTTCCCTGGGAAGATTATTCCAATGGATCAATGTCTCATTGTGAAAAATTTACTTTTTTTGTCTAATGGAAATCTTCCAGGAGTAACTTCTACCTGTGACTCCTTATCAGAAGGGAGTCTCCATCTCTTCTGTAGCCGCCCTTTAAACACTGGAACATGGCAATGAAGGTTCTCCTAAACCTTCTTTTTTCCAGGTTGTACAAATCAGGTTCTTGCAGCCTTTCATCATCTGGCATGCTTCCCAGGCCTTTGATCATCTCTATTGCCCTTCTCTGGATCCTCTCCAGACTGCTCACATCTGTTCTGCATGTTAGGCACCAAAACTGAGCACAGTATTCCAGGTGTGGTCTCCTGATAGGGGAACCAATAGACTTATAGGCAAATTTATTCACACATATTCCCTTGTTGTAAGGTCATTAATAGTTCAGTCTAAGTATCTACTACTTATGATGATGTCACTGCTATGTTCTTGGAATTTACATATTTTACATAAGTGTATAAGGATGCATCATTCCCAGTGTTCTCCTACTGATTATATATCACACTTAAATATTCTTCTTTCTCTCCACTGCAGAACCAGCTCTTGCATTATGCTCTCTCAGATGAATTTCAGTACTTCCCCCACTCTCACCTTTCCATCCTTTCTTATTTTTCTAATGTTAAAATAATTTATTGGAATCTGTTTTGTAGCACCTTGGCATTTTAGTTTTCTGGTAAAAAAGGTGGTTCCAAAGCCTACATCTACTGCATCTCAGTTATGCCTGTATTTCCTTCTCTGTTTCCCCAACTATTGTTTTTTATATATAGATGAGAACACATCTTTTATTTTCTCATTGTTTATTAATTTTCCCAGTAATTCCTTTTTCCCGCTCCTCTTTAATTTCTTATATCTTCATGCTGCTTTGTTATTGTCCTGTTTTTGTGTTTTACCTTGCTTTTAGATTACCTTTTAAATTATCATATCATGTAACTATCACTTTCTCCAAATTCGTTCAAAGCTGAATTTTGATGTGACTGGGGTTTTTTCTTTGGTTGTTTTTTTTTTTGTTTCTTTTTTTAATATATAAATGAATATTTTATCAAGAAATTTTAGTCAGCATAGTATTTACAAGAAATTAATTCACAAAATAAATTTGCTTTAGTAATCATGTCATGAATCAAAGCAAACTTTTCATTTAGTAAAGCATGTTTTATAAATTCTGTTTAAGTCCTTTGCTACAATTATATGTTTATATATTTTTTTCTGATTTTGATGTAATGCACTACCTTACAATGGAAGCTTTGTTACATGTGAAGAATACATCTTATCCTCCTAAGCAGTTTCTCATTTGAAAAGCCTGAAGGTGATACATATGCTTTGACCAGCATTTCATACAACTAAAGCTGCAATTATTATTAAATGCAAAGATTCATACATTTTGATGTATTATAAAAAATGTACCTACGTGTCCCTATTACAAAAGCAAGAAAGACTGAATTCCTGGGCATACTCTCCTGGAACATGAAGACAGTATATTATGTTCTATCTCTTAACATTTCCACATTTCATATTTGCTTCTGATTGTCAAACTAAATGAAATTTGCTATGATAAATGTTTTAACTTCTGTCTTCATAAGTCAGTTCCAAATCTCTGGCCAGTTTCGTTATTGAGCCCTGGAGACTTATAGCAATTATTGCTATCATATTTTTTTCTTGTCAGTTTCTGTCTACACAGTTTGGGCAGACTCTGCCTTTCTGGTCATTTTGTAGAACAGATATCTTTGAACTGAGGCACTACATTAGATTTTTTTTTTCTTTGTATTGTTTCTTTTATCAAAACTGTGCATTGCGCTAAACTGTATCTTTTACAGCTTCCTGTTAAGGGCAGCTTCTAGAAACAGCTCGGCTCATAAAGGCACCACACTTTTTCAAGTTCACACACAGGCTACTCACTCCAACTTACTGAAAACACAACAAAATTCATGCTGGGCCAGACCAGAAAATCAATTTTCCAAGTATTTTCACTCCACACATGACCAAGCTTCCACCAGTTCCAATTTCTGTGAGGAAACACAAAAAGGAGGAACTGAAAAATTTCAGTGAAACATGGACTTGCTGACAGTGAATAAAACAAGCTGTAAAATGTGTCAGGAAATACATAAAATTACTCCAAATAGATCCAGAGTGAGGAGGAGGAAACCATCAATATGATAAACAAATCTTAACCTCCCAGGAAAGGATGAAGGAAATACTGTGGTTTTGCTTTACCTTCCCCCTCACCCCCAATAGTACATAGTGAGGACATCAACCTTAGGGCCTGGCTGGAGAGCAGAGGAGTGACTATAACATTAAAAAGAGACAGTTACTGGGAAATATGAGTAATTTAAACTATATTACTATTTACCTTTTTTTTTTTAATAGAATAGCATTCTTAGAGTTTTTCTTCCTCTATAATTGGATGTGGAGTTCTCTCACTAATCAGCTAGGATTTCACTTATAATAATATATAGTAACTAAATCTTGTCTTAACATAAGTGGGGATAGGCTTTTTTTCAAAGAGCAGTTCATAACAGCCTTTTGAGTATGTCTTACATTAGTGACTTTTTGTTATTAGAGAACATTTTCAGATTTGAGCAACCTGAACCACATGTTCTGAAAAATCCAGTTGCAGCATACTGACTTGGTGGGGATAATCATCTTGTCAAAAAAAAAAAAAAAAAAAAAAAAAAAAAAAAAAAGCTGATTCCCATTTCTCATTCTGAAGCTTTTTTCCATGTCTCTACCAGGTCTTTGTACTCTAAACGGCTTAGATTCACAATAGACCAGGATCATTATCCATTCTTGCTTCTGGCCTTTGGTTTTCACATGGCACTGAATGCATTTAATGAGCAGGTATTCAGTGACATCCCTGGTTGCAGTCATAGCAAACTGTAACCTTCAGTCCGTCACTTCAGACCTCATTTGCCACAACGCAGTGGTGTGATCTTGATTCAATTTTATTATGAAGTCTGTTGCTATGGAATGAGAAAGGACATGAGCTAAAGCCATGTATGACAATAAAAGGGAGAACACAGACAGAAACAAAATTGTTGAGATGGTGACAGCAGCTCAAGGATTCAAGAGAAAATAGGAATCTGTGAGATACCAAGGAAAAGGCAGTCAGCCTGCAGATAGCAATTAGGTAAGCATAGTATTTGCCCATTTATAATTAAATGAGAGAAGTGGTAGAGACCACCTTTTGCTGATTTTGTGGGACTGGCTGGCCACCAGGGACACTGTATAGCAGAGTTTTGCTGCATGATATGAAAAATGCCTGAATAAATTGTTACACTGGTTAAGGTTCTGATTCCTCACTGTCAGATCCATGTCTTAGCAACTGACTGGTAAAGGATGACTCTTTGGTTTTGTTTCTTTTTTTTTTTCTCCAAACAGTTAATTGCATGAACAAAACCACAGGAATGTTCTGTTCTCTGGCATCTAGCATGGTGAACAGATTGAACTCCTAAGAGCACTACTAAAGTCTACAGCAGCAAGGATTTTGATCAGACTCATCTCCTTTCTATACAACAACCACAATACACTGACAAAATACCCTTTTGTTTCTTGTTGACATGAGGGCATGTATGCCCCTCATGGACTGGTGCAGGAAGTTGAGGTTCAAATCTGGTACTACATAGGTGTTATCTAGTTAGATGTTTACTCCCTAGAGATGTGAATCAGTGCATAAATCTATACACTGTAAGAAAGAACCTTAACAGTGCATAGAAAGTATGTCCTTTCATGGAATCTCCTCGAGTCACAGGCTCATCTTCCATTCATCCATACTTGTGCAGGGAGCACAGTTGGAATGTGCAGCCCAAGGTGTCTGTATTATGAAGACTTGGCAATCACATGCTGGTAGTATTCAGAAACTCAGGCTGGTCAGGGACATGTATCCCACCTTTCCTCCAGACATTTCAATTTCACTGCTAGTGAGAATTAGTAGTACTTTTGTCTGTTACTGCAGCAGGGCATAAGGTGTCCCCTTATTTTTCGACTGAAGAATCAGTCATTAGAATTGGTGTGTGGGCCACATAATCCATCATCCAAATGTACCTCTTGAAGAGTACAAATCAGCTATTGCAGACTCCAATAAATAATACATGGACAAATGTTCTGACGCCAATAGATAAGGATATCACTGAAATCACACTCTTCACATCAGAGTCCATAAAAGAGCATTATATATTTTCTGGCTCTAAAATCCATTTTGAATGAGTAGTTGCTTTAAATGCATATTGATAATGATTGACAATAAATAGGAACTATGCACTGTCAACATGTGTTGCTGTTGAAAATCGGTCTAGTAGGTATTTTGAAGCATGGAAATGATCTGATTGTTCAGTTTCTTAAACACTGAGATCAATGTCTAAGTCTGTGACAGGTAAATATATATTTTAAGCTCATTCATTTGTGACACCAGCAAAATACTTCACTGGAATTTCAGTGATCATCATCCAAGTTCCAGGATGTTAATGTTTCCTGACAGTAGCTCTTCCTGCTTAGAAAGGAACCCTTTTTAATAACAAAAAGCTGTTTGTCAGGTTGATCTGGCAAAGTGAATGAAAGACTCTTCTGCTAGGAATTTCTCTTGGTTTAAGTTCCCCAGGATCAAGTTCTTCCCTTCATCTAGATTAAAGAAATCTGACTTTTCTGTTAGTTCAGTAAGCAGTATTTCAATCCTATTTTTCCAGTGTAATGCTACAGAACAGTATTCTGTTTTCTTCATCAAAAGTGTCTTAAAACTACCTAGAATTCACACTTTGGGACCCTCTTCCTTAGCAGCACTTGCATATTCTTCCTGATAAGCATGGCTTTTACACTTGTGGCTACTTTTTTTCTGTCAAATTTTTCTCTGTATGCAGTATTCCTGTATTTATTCCTTCAAGACGTCTTTTGTAAGATTCAGACTGACAGGCAATTACTTTCAAAATGCTTTACATAACAACATCCTTTTCTGAGTTCAATTAGACCATAAAATTGACTTTACTTCTTCCCCCCCCCCCAAAATCTGTGGGGTTTTTGTTTGTTTTTGTTTGTTTGTTTGTTTGTTTTAAGTTATGTTGTGGCATACTAGATGCTGGCAATTTACTATATTACTGTATGGTACACTGAAAACAAATTATATGAATTGGGGCTAAAATTTAATTATAACTATTCAGTTTTATTTCAGAGCCTCTGTGAAAAATAAGTAAACAGAAAAAAAATGTAAATTTTCAATTAGAATTTGAAGCCACTTGAACATTCTCAGTGAATTATTTTATTTTCTTAATCTGAAAATCATATTGATCATCTGTTCTAATTTTTTAAAGTATATTATATATCTAATAACTGCAAAAAATTGTATTTTCAATGAAATAAAGGTCTTCTCAGATTTTAAGTTTTAACCTAATAGAAAAAAGTTGATACTGGTAATCTCAGTTTTTTCATAGTCAGTGTGTTCCAATAGTGATTGAGCACCTCTTAACTCATTTATTTATTTGTTCATGTTCAGCAGTGCTGGGGATTAAGCAGTGGGCTGAAGAAACCTTGGTTTTAAAAAAATTATTTTCAAACCTTGAAAATATAAACACAGCTGGGACCTACATGTTTTTCACTAATAAGATGAAAGGCAGCTAGAAAAATAGTTCAGAAATATATCTTGATTTTAATAATGGTATTTTGTTGGTTTCAATTCTTTTATGTTAGTAAATCTCATTAATCTTAATAGTGTGTTATAAAAAACAGTGTTACCAGCCTGTTTAATATGTGTTATTGGTACAGGCATGAGTGTATGTCATCATATTTGCTCTAGATACTTATTTTTACTTCTTTGTCTAAAAGCATTCAGTTCTTGATATTTGTTTGTGGGAAGATCAGCATTGTCCTTAGGAGAAGCATAGCAAAAAACTCAGCATCACTTGAAGAGAAGCTGAAGACTGTAGGCATGATCTTACCCAAGATTCCAGCCTGAATTCAGGGCAGGACATGGAATGTTTCATAAGTGCATCAGTGTGCTTTCTTCCTGCATCTGACCATGGGGACAGCAAAGCTTGCTGTCTCATCTTTGCAGCAAGGCTCAACAGAAACAATCTCTGTAAGAAGCCGTGAGTTAGAAGGAGTTTCTCCATGTGCTTCATAAGAGATGCTCCAGCCTGAGGATGATCTGCCTCATGTGTCTTCTGAGGATGAAGCAGTTTGTTCTGGTTTGAATTTCATTTGTGGAAAAGCGCTTGATTAAGCTAAGGTTTTTCAGTCTTGTTTGGCTTGATTTTACAGACTGAATTTTTGTTTCTGAAAGTGTTCCTTTCTAAATTAAATTCTTAGGCTTGTTCTCCCTCCAGCTTTCCTTATTTTGTACATGAGTATTTGTTTCTAACTGTTAGCTGTGCAGGGCTATATTCCAGACCTTAAAGAACTTTTCTTCTCAAAACCTTAAAGTTTTATCTGCAGCAGTGACAGGAAGCCTGGTTGTAAGGCTGGGTGCAAGATGGAGATACAAGACAACTGAATATGTTATGTACTCTGACATAGTTTTCTGTGGGATCTGGAAAAAAACCTCTGTAATTCCTTATTTCTTCCTTCCTTATCTTTAAAGTAGAGAGGTGGACCTGGAGTAATTTTGAAGATAACCATAGCTTATATACAACACTCTGAAAGTGGTAATCACTTCCATAAAGCTAAATCTGTCTCTGACTTGGTAACAATGTGCAAAACCATATTATAAATTAAAAATCCTTACTTAGGTGCAGAGATATGAGCACATTAATATAAGTTGAGCTGCTGAGTAACTGTATGTGCTACTTTAATAAATGAATAACTGTATGTGCTACTTTAATAAACTAAGCAAGATTAATCTAGAGTTCCATAATGTCTCTTGAAGAAAATTACTTTGGGAGATAGGAAACATTGCAGAAAAATACAAACACTGCAGGTTTTTCATCAAGGTTATTTCAGAAGAAGTTTCATCACTAATCTAGACATATATTAGATTTCTCCTTTATTCCACTAATGGATAAAGAGATAGAGTGACATTATATTCAACTAAAAAGATATTGATTGAGCTTGTAAAATACAGAGTAGGGATACTGCATTTTCTGTGCTATTGGATCAACTAAGCCTAGACGCATTCAAAGTATGAACACTCTAAATTGCATTTATTCATGAAAACTTTGTGCAATTTTTTCCACTATTAAGTAAAGATCTACAGAATTTTAAAAATATAGTATTTTATATTTAAGCTGAGAGTGGTGATTACTGCAGAACAAGGAACTGCCAGCTGAAGTTTGAAGACAATAAACAAAAAAAATCATTTAACATACTCTTTCATAACAACTTTTATTTATCTAACTTTTTTATTTACAAGGGTAACTCTGATAAAAAAAAATATTCAGGGAATCTAGGGGAATGTGGAAAATAGTTCCCAAACTGGGTAGGCAAGTCTGATGGTATATCAGTCTGTTACAATTACTTTTTAAAATGTTATTTAAAAATAAATGCAATACTCCTTGCAAAGGTTTAAAAAGTTGTCATGCTGTCTTCAGCAACAGAAATTCTTTATAAAGAGTCTTTCATTTGCATCATAATATGCGTCTAATTGTTCACAATGAAATGAATATGATTAAGAAACATCATCAAAACTTAAAGCAGATTTTATTTTTAAGAAAGTTTATAAATGCCTATATAATTATTTGTTTGACTACTTTGCAGTGTTCCAACACAATAGATAATCACCCTCTGATGCTAACAGCATATGTGTTTTGGACTGTTTTATTCATGAACACTGCAGCCAACAGCATTACTTTTAAGTTATATATTGTAAGTACAGTGTGCCTCTGTAGAGAAAGGAAATGCTGTGAAATGCTAGCTGTGTAACAGCACGGCTGTGGAGAACATGACAGAACAGGGAGACATCACTTACTCATATTTATTTCTTGAAATATGGATTGCTAGCCTGTGATACTTCTTACGTGGGTAAAAATATGCAGCAGTAGGTTTTTTTCAATCAAAGGTTGAAGAAGGATATAGTGGAAGAGAAAGAAATATTGGGTTTTATAGATAAAAACCAAAAGCTTTTCATGGTGCATGACCAAACTGGAGGGAAAAGTGTTAATTTTTTACTTGAAATAAAACACTGCACTTGTTTCAAATATCCATTTTGTTGTTGCCCTTAAAACCTTAAACAATATCAAGCATAAACAATTTCAGGATCAATAATTTTTTTGAAAAATATCTTTAAAAAATATCTTAATATAGGTGTTTTCAGTTTTTCATTTAAATAGAATTCATCAGAAACTTTTCATATAGGCATGAAACTTCATTTAGCTAGTAACGCATTTGCCAAACCTTACTGAAAAAGGAGCTTTTCTCAGCAAGTGTATGTCTGTCAGTGAGAACAAAACAAGAACAAAGCAAAAACAAAACCAAACCAAAAAAAGAGTGTGTCCACAATTCTAGGAACTCTGTCCTTTCTTACAGAAAGTGTCACATGAAAACCAGACTCAAAACCAAAAAGCGACTGTAACATAAGAGGTGGACCTTCCGAAAACTTAGAGGTATGGGAAGGGTGATTCCCAAGAGTCTGCAATTTGCTGCCAGTTGTGATCCAAGTTTACTCCAGTTGCTCAGCCTCCCAAGGATGCTGTAGCTGAACGAAAATTCACGCTAGGAGGTTAGATGGGTCTTTAGGCTATCTGCACTAAGAATGCTTCTGGGAATGGTTGCACCAAAACGGTTTGCTGCTGGCTATTGACTAGTCCATATTTCATAAGGCAAGCCCAGGAGACCCAAGATGCGCTGGTAAGAGCTGCTGGTGATAGTTAGCCCATTCACACTGGAGGGTATGTGATTTGAACATGTAATAGGAGAAATGCTTGATTTTACTTCTCTGTTGTAACACTGCATTTCAGTGAGAGAGAACTGGTTTCTGTTTGTGTTCTTGTGACCAATGGTACCTGATTCTGTAATGCTGACATATCTAGTGTCCATTAGTAAAATTATTTTAACTTTGACTTTTAATCTTCCACATTTTCTCTAACTTTTTTCAAAATAATATGCCATCCAGATCATCTAAAACATAGAATCATTACAAGTTGTGTTTCTAACACTATTAAAAATACTTCTCTTATATAACACAAGATAAGATAAATAATCTCTGCTGTACTGTGCAGGTTTATTGTGAAACTGCGAGTGTTGCTGCATTGAGTACTTTACCACAGCTTGAAATTACAGAGGAACCTTGTACAGTAGCTACCTATTACTACCTACTTTGTAGCAGCTAAGACTGAACATGGTTTATTAGTTATATAGCAAACCAGAAAATATATATGCTTAACATATGGGGGAAGTGGGGGAGGTTCAGCAAAAAAATGCTACAGTATTGTCTTGGGTTATAGAACCAAAAATGTGTATTCTATTCCATCTGTTGAAAGCAGTTGGGGAGATGATTTTCTTTATCTCTTGTAACTCCAGGAGAGTGGGGGACGGGTGTCTTTTGTTAATGGGCTATCTGCTAAAACCAGGTAGGGCAGTGTTTTTTTATCTCTTCCATGACCCATCCTCCCTCCAGGGGGATATCTTCTGTTAATGGGCCATTAAGGCTCATCACATGACTGAAAACATTACATCATCCCATTGTGAGATGCTCCACCCAGTGGGGGGAGCCAACTGTTCCTACCTGGATAAAAGCTGAAAATCAACACAGCAGGACAACCTGTTTTCCACTGGATTTCCCAGTGGAAGACCGGACCCATCTTGCCACCACTGGACCCTTCTACAGGATCATCTCTGCTCCAACAGAACTACATCTGTTATTCCAGGAGGACTTATTTGGACTACTCCCAACACCCTGACCAACAGGGCATCAGGTCATATTTCTGACTGTCAGTTTTGTAGGATTTTTGTTTGTTTGCTTACTTGTTTTTTTTGTACAACTACATTTGTATTTTTAATATCCCTAGTAAAGAACTTTTATTCCTTTTCTCATATCTTTGTCTGAAACCCCCTAATTGCAAAATTATAATAATTTGAAGGAAGGGGTTTTACATTCTCCATTTCAAGGGAAGCTCCAACTTTCCTTGGCGGACACCTGTCTTTTCAAACCAGACAGAAGAACCTCAAATAAGAAATAGGAAATAATAGGTAGCATAAGGAGCAAAAATGACAATCACAGAAAACTAAGCACAATTCAAATAATTATAAGCTAAGAGAAAAAGAACTAAGAAAAGCAGGTATGACAACACACTTACTTAAATTGCCAAGCAAGTTTCTTCATTTTGTATTCTCTTTTCTCCTTTTGGGCATTCAATAAGACAGCAGGTTTCCCATACCTGACCAGTTGTGATGAATTATGCTTAGTTTTGGTAAAATGCTTTGCATTCAGGGCACACCCCAGTACAGTACAAGGTGGAATTTCCCTTGTTACACACTTCCAGTTGGTGTGCAAACCATTAGCCATTAGGTCCTCTGATTCTAATCATTCACCTTTATTTGTCCATTTAACAGTTCAACCAGCCAGACCTTAATGTGAGACTGTTGAAAGACTTGTTATTGTCAAGATAATTGCCATCCCTAGCTTTCCCCCTTGTCTACAATTCATTTGATAAGTCATTTTATTATAGATGCATAATATGACCTTTTAAGAAAGGTGCTTGAAGACCAGGACACCTGTAGTACCATTCTCTTAAGTTCTCATAGTACTCACTGTTGTTTTGTAAATCCTATGGAAGGCAGATTTTTTAGTGCCTGGTTTTGATGGGGTGTAAGCAGGAATTCACATACTTCAGAGACTGGAAATTTATCTGCTCTCTAGAAGGCCTATATAATAGAGGTGTACTTAATTTAAGAGCTAGGGCTTTTGATTTTGAAGACTGAATAACTTATATATAAATTTATGAACACTGTAAAGTCAGCCACACTGAAAGAGATCATTGTTCAGTGTAGAGGTATCTGTTGCTACTGAAATCACAGAAATTCTCTATCCTTCAGCAAAGATGCAACAGGTCTGAAATTTTCAGTGTACACAGCCTCTCCACAATAAAAAGCATGAGTTTATATTCAGTATCCCTGCAGATTCAATCAGAAATCACTGCATCTATGCTGAGTTTCAAAAAGGGAAACTGCATGAAAATAAGATAGGCAAAAAATCCCTACAAGGGCAGTGAATAGCTATTCCGATATAATATTCCATGACAATCCCAAATACAAATACAATGACTCGTCATGTCACTAGTCACCTAATGTGCAATTTATTACCAGAAGCTACAGAATATATTACATGTATGAACATAAAATCTGTTACAAATAGCAGTATGGTTAGATAAGGTCTGATTCAATTTATACACCATGCAGGGGACTAAAAACTATGTTTTTTCTTAAATTCTGGAGGTTCCTCCTGAATGCAAATAGATAAAAACATTTAAATGTTCTCTCCACACTGCTTACCCCATGAAGACTTTTTATAAGCTAATGGGTGCATTCTAAACTGCTTGAAATTGGATACCTGTCGTGTTTTTGATACTAAAGGACTGTGTGAATAACACCACATCCCATAGGTTATGTGAAGTACATTGCAACTTGTGGTGTGTGGCAGAAGACTTTTATGAATCTGTCTAAAATGAAACCTTGGTTGTGTGACAAGAACCAACTGTGATGAATTATACAAAGTCTTAAAAGATTCAGTGATCAGCTAATAGCATGGAATTCAATGTAGATAAATTTAAAGTGATACTGATGGCAAAGGGAGTGGACGAACTTTCAACTGCCATTTAAAACAGATTCGCAGATATTGTAGCCAGATGGTAGATTTCAATTGCAAAGGAGGGAGCCTCAAAAATCTAAACTTCCTCATCACTGGCAGTCACAAAAGAATTGTTAGAGTTTATTAGGAAGACAATAGACATCAGAGCAAAGAAAATCATCAAACCATTGTATAATTGCATGCTTTTCTGGAAGATGTATACTTTGTACAGTTTTGCTTTAACTTGAGAGAAAAGAATGACACAAAGTGAGGAAATTTAGGAGAGTACAAAAGTGGTAATGAAAGATATGGAAAACGTTTACACCTGAGAAATAAGTAGGCTAGATTAGACTAGGCTACTCTTTTCAAGACTCATCAGTCTTGAAAAATTATGTCTTAGAAAGGATATGACCAAGAGGTCTATTGAGTTTCCATATGGGTTACATGGGAAGAGTAGAAAGGAATGATGATGCCCTCTCTCTTCTCATATAAGAACTTGGCTACCCTTTTAAACAAATAAGAGCCACAGTCACAGTAAACAAAACAGCTCTTTTTGTATTGGTTAGTCTGACAATGGAACTGGCAGTCACAACATATTGGGGCTCCTAAAAATATTCAAAGATTTGGGGCAAGACCAAAACAATTACAAAACTTTTCCTAATGTAGTTTTTGATTTCTGACCGTCAAACTAAATTGAGAGATTTTAAAAATATAAAATTCATTGGCTATTCAGAGTGCTTTGAGTACTGAACTCTGATTTGAAATGTACAGTTAATTTTTTAGATTGGATTTGAAGTGGGCATTGAGAATAAAGCTTTGCAAATTGTTGGCTTTTGAAAATTGTTTATGATAAACTCCTGTAAATTATCAGGTTCTAAGGTAACCAAACAAATGTTTTTTTTCCCCCTGCAAGCTTCTCCTTCAACAAGTACATGCAGAAAAGCATATGCAATTATCTGGCTGCATTTTTCATCTTTTAACACTTCTGGTAATCTAAATTTAAATACAGTACAGAAACCATTGTTATTACCTATTTCAATTGCCTAATAAATATGGTGACATATTTCAATTTGAGCTTCCCTTGGAAAAAAAGAATGTTCTACAGCCTGTATTTTCCATTGAAGTATTTCTTCATAGTATTTCTCAAATACAATAAGTTTGCAAAAAATCTGAATAAAAACTCTGACAAATAGTGAGTAAAATAAAATTTACTTGCAAACTTTTGAAGTTTAGCCTCTAGAAGGACGCGGGAAGTACGGACCAAATAGAACCAAATAAAAGAAAAAGTCAGGAAATATTGATTTACTTGGGAGAGACATTCTGCTAGTTCATTTAATCCAAATCCTTCTCTGTTTGTTCAAAAATTCACTTGTTGCCACATTTGAGGTGAAAAAATGTGGTTGCTAATTAACATATAGTCTAAGACATGACAGCATTTTAATTTCAAAACAAGAGGGTCTTTTAAATTTCACAATGATTTAGAAAGTCATTATGAATCACTGGTCATTCAGAGTAATATAATAATTTTAATAATTTTTTTATTTTAAAAAAATTGTTCCTTCAAAGATATTGTTTTGTTTAGTGCGTTCTGCTGGTAGAGGTCTGCAAATTTATTTTTTGCTTTCTCCATCATTAATGCTTCTGTATTTTATCCTCAGAGTTCAGGAAGAATTTAATCTAATCAAAAATTATTTAAAAATATGAGAATGAAAGTGAAATCCTGAATTTTGCGAGTGTTTTTCATAACCCTTAAGATGACAGTGTGGCATAAGTAGTGATTACTGTTCTGACTGATGAGTCATGCTTTCTAATGTAAAGGTTATGATTTAAAATTACCACAAATTATTTAACTAAAGCCATATTCTGAGTTGTATGTATCTATAATAGTACTGTGTTCAGGTAAGAGTCTTATACGTCTTTCATTAATAATATCAGTGTCAAACATTGAGTTGTAACTCAGTAACAATATTTTCTCTGAAAGTCTAAATTCAAGAACTTCTTTTTAATAAAGATTTTTAATACAATTCCATTTCTTGCCTGTCATTAGTAATATTGGTAAGTTATCTGGCAAAAAAAAAATGAAAATTAAAAAGTATTAAAATCTGTTAAGCTTTCAGTGGAGGGGGTTTTTTTTGTTTTGGCTTGGAGATTTTTGTTTGGTTTGTCAATTGGCTTGTTGATGTTTTTTTGTGCAGCAGAGAACAGAACTGAGAAGGCAGAAATTAAAAAAAAAGTTAAATACTGCAGGCATTTTAATGTTACAGTGTGAAATTATTTTTTGCAGGCATTTCTTTTAATAATTATTGCTACTTGATTTAAGTACTCTGGAATAAATCAAAGAAAAATATTTAATTAGCAGGAATAGATGTATTAATATAAAACTGTGTTTCTAAAACAGATCATTGGTAAATTTCATTTGACATCTGCTTTTACTGCTCAGTATAAAATCAAAGGTGAAACAACAGAATTTCTTGGGAAGTGAAATTTCTTGTGTCTAGCCTGATTGATTGTGAAAATACTAAAGATGAAAATGCTACAAGTCCATCCAATTTCCCCAAAGAGTCAAAACTGGACTATCACTTGTCTCTCCTGTTTCGTCTTTTAGTATAGGTGCTATTACGGCTATAAGGTAGTACCAAGTTTTAACACGTTTTATTTATTCTAAGAAAGGAGTACAAGTTATTTATCCAATATTTTCTGCCTGTTTATGTCCTCACCTATTTTGAGATAGGTCATTTTGCATATGGTTTAACTTAATTTTGTGCATTTGATTGTGCTAAAGTAGTCTGTATCTGTGTTAATATTGTGGTGGGGTCCTGGAGCATTTTTATTGCTTTCTTAGATTTGTTCTTCCCAGAAATCTTTGTTGACATTTCAGGTGCCAGTCAGGTCTACTGAGCATTAACGTGTTTTGTTATTTGCTTTGCTAGTCAGGGGTGGGAGCTGCTGCTTCTGCTTAGTCTGGGAGAAAGTATTGCATGTGTGAATGGATACGCCTGGGTGGATTGTGCTTTCATTTTAATTTAGTTCCTGGTTCTGTCATCCTTTGAAGTGGAAAGCATGTTTGATGCCTGGTTGAGGTGACTTGTGAAGCTGAATACCCCTTTTTCTCAGTTGCTGAGCTTTGGGAATTGGTGTGATACTAGCCTGTAACAGATATTGCTTGAGTTCTTATGCATATCAAGCATTTATTCCTGGAAATGCAAATTTAGGATTTATATGAAGGATTTGTTCCAGTCACATTAGCCTGTAATTAAAACTGGAACTTAGGTTTCACTCTGTGTTAGGTTGACCTTGGTCGGAGTCAAATGTCCAACAAACTGCTCTATTTCTTCCCTCCTCACTTGTCAGAAGGAAGAAGAAAGTCTTGTGGAATGAGATAAAGACAGGGAGAGACCTCATCACCATCATGGGCAAAACAGACTCAGACAAATTAATTTAATTTATTGCAAATTAAATTACAGTAGGATGAAGATAAATAAACACAAATCTTAAGACACCTTCTCCCCACCCGCCCTCCCTTCTTCCCAAGCTTAAATTTATTCCAGATTTTCTCTATGTCCTTGCCAGATGGTGGTGCAGGTGGAAGGGAAATGGGGGTTGTAACCAATCCACATGTTGTCTCTGCCATGTTTCCTCCTCACACTCCTCACCTGCTCCAGTGTGAGTCTCCCGCAGGGTCACAAATCCTACCAGAAAACCTGCTCCATCATTGACTCCTCTACCATCAGGTCCCAAAATCTTTCCAGAAGCCTGCTCAAGTGTTGGTTTCCCACAGGAAAACCAACACTTGCAGCTCTCCAGCTGCAAATGCTGTTGTGCAGTTTTTTCCCTGCTCTCTGAAATACTTTATCCCAGGCTTGCTACCACCATCACTGATAGGCATGGTCTTGGCCAGCAGCAGGTCCATCCTGGAGTCGGCTGGCATTGGTCCTGTCAGAAATGTAGGAAGCTTCTTGCAGCTTCTCAGAGAAACCACCCCTGGTGCCCCCCTCCTACCAAAACCTGGCCACTCAGACCCCATACACAGTCCCTGCACATAATTATTCTTGCTTATATGAGAGATTTTTGGTAGTTTTTAGATAAAGGTTTGATGGTGGGGGAAGCAAAATCAATGAGGACACTGTATTTTTGTGTCTTGCATGGTTCTGTTTGGTTTTATGCTACTCTGTGACTTAACAAAAATCTTGTAGATGAGTGAGGACATGTTTTCCCAGCACTTTCACCTTTTAGCCCTCTGGAGAGTGTTGTCTTGGATAAATAAAGATTGAACAATGAGGCTTTTTTTTAGATATCTGAAGCCTGAGGGATGTCTGTCTATTTCTTCTTTTCTTTCTTTCTTTCTTTCTTTCTTTCTTTCTTTCTTTCTTTCTTTCTTTCTTTCTTTCTTTCTTTCTTTCTTTCTTTCTTTCTTTCTTTCNTTTTTTTTTTTTTTTTTTTTTTTTAATGTATTTGTTAATTGTTTATGCAGCAAGAATGTGTGGTATTCTTTCCCTCTTTTTTTTTTTTTATTTCAAGGATCACAAAGTAGTTATAAATATTATTGCTATTGCTAATGCATATATATCATGATGGATATCTTTACATGCAGTAATTCTGTAACCATTTCCAAGGTAGTATTCAAATTTAAAATATAAATGACATCACTTTTGAAGAGTAATGTTTTTCTTTTGACATTATAGTTGATATATCTTCAGGTCTGTATTAACTTCCATAACAGATATTTGAATGTTTTTCCTCATCTTTTACAGAATTATTAATTTCTTGTAGGTATTTTGATAAGTTTTAATAGTGGTATTCAGATGTCGCTAATTTTCTGTTAGGATTGATTTTTGGACTTAAGTGCACAGGGTTAGGCAATGCTACACTCCCGTTTTTCTCTCTAAAGATTGATGGAGTTATACTTGTTGATTTACAGGTACAGGACACAGACAATGTAGTAGGGCTCATCTCTCCAATTAGAGATGTATGTGTTGAAGAAGCAGGTGTACATTTTAACCAGCAAGTGATGAAGAATGGCACTTTTTTACTCCAAGATATTTCTCCAGTCAAACTGCAGATTTAATAGGGATGGGGAAGGAAGCATGGTCAGTGTGAGCAGGAAGCATCTGTGCTGTCCCTCTTCTGGGCAGCGAGACTCGTTAATCTGGTAAGATCTTCAGTGAAGGCTCAGCCCCAGCTTTTCACACATGAACTCCTTTTTGCCTTGTTCCCTTTTATCACTGAAGTAAGTCTTGTGCGCTGCCTGCTGAGACTGAGGCACAGTGTATCTGAGGTGATACAGTGGTACAGTATTAACCCTCAGGTTATCTGACTGTTCCATGGAGGCTGTGGAGTAGTCTGTATGTTTTATGGAAAGGAGCCCTTTCTTTATTCTGGATAATCCACATGATAACTGAGTTTTTTCAGGTCCCTACAATGGGCTTCCCCATGGGTGGGTAAAATGGAAACTCTTTTCTCTCTTGGTGTGAGGGAGAAATAGCAGTTTCCGGATCATCTTCCACATAAGGTGTATCTGCCTCCTGTCACCCAGCAGGACAATACCAGCTTCCTCTGAGCTGGGAGCAGTAATAGCAACTTCATGATGATCACCACTCTCCACGGCTTTAATAGCTTTAAAGTTTATACATTCAACTTATGGTTGAAGGAGCTGACCTCTATTAAATATTTAGTTTGTGTTTAATTATTTCTGTTAATTTCTGCAGATTATTGTCTATAGAACACAGATTAGTAATTATAAAATGAAGTGGTAAAACTACACATTCTTCTATACAAAATAATATTTCTCCCTCTGTTTTAAAAAATTCTCTCAGTATTTTTAGCACATAGAAACTCTTATGTAACCTTTCCCAAACGTTTATGTAATGTTTTTTGATTTAGCATGCCTATCATTTTTGCTCTTTTGCATTGTGAATGATTGCTTTGTAGTTCACTGACTATTTCATGGAAGTCTGTTTCATTTAGCATGCTAAATGACGATCACTACAGTTCAAGCAAAATATAACTGGATTAGATTCCAGGTATTGTGCATGTAAAAGCTCAGATGATCTTTCAAGTTCCTTCTCAGTTTAGATCTGATGTAGCTCTGTTAAAATCATTAAAAATGACTGTTCCCTTCCACATCAGCACTGGGTACAATGCTTTGCAAACTACCTCTCTATGCCTGATTCAGCAGTAGTTGCACATCATGTTCCCCTTTGCAGTCGTTTGTTTCCTTATTCACTGTATTGTGTTCTTAAGTTTTGCTGTTTGAACGTTTTCATTTAAAAGCTGTATTAGATTGAAAAGGTTAATTTTGTAGCATTTCTTTTTTGCTGTTATTCAGGGTGACCAGTTAAAAAAAACAGTAAAATGTAAATAGTTTATGCATTCTGATGAACAAATTCCTTGAGGGTTAAAAGAAGCTTCAGCACTTTCACTGTAGCACTGACAATAAATCATTAGTAATGCCCAGTTTGCCAGAGTCCCTGGCATGCAGCTTCCAAAAGCAACAGACACAAAACCAGCAATATTATTTTTTTATCCATTCATCAATTTTGTAAAGTCAAATTGGCTTTCTGGAATCCCCACAGCAATTTGCAAATGATGTATGAAATCAAATATTCCTACCTGCACAGTGCACAGGGAAAGAAAAAAGTATTAGTTTTTCTATCAGTGCTCTGACATGCTATTTCAGTGATACTTGATATCCAGTCAGACTATGCCAAAAATAAGATATTAGTCCCAGATGCTGAGAAAAATCCCATTTACAAAAATCTTTGTCACGCTTTTCTTATTCAGCTTTCCTGTTTGCTCTCTCAGAACTATTAATCTTGACAGTTTTGTCTTTTAGCAAACATATTTGTTAATGCAAGTCCATCAAGACTGTTTTCAGAAAGTTTGAAGTGATTTTTCTCTTCTTTTTCTCACTGATCATGGCTTGGGGAAGTGTATGAGTTGGATGACCTCTCAAGGTATATTGCTCTACTCTGTGATTCATTAAGATTACCTATGCATTTTTTTCTCCATTGTTTAGCTTGCATTGTTTTTAATTCCCTAGATATTTCTCATCTCTCTCTGTAAAAAGAATAAAAAACTTTTTCAATGTTAATTTGTCTTGTTTCTATTGCTCTTTTAATTTTAATAGGAAAATTACAGTTTTTCTTTCCATTTGACATAGAATACTTACTACAGAAGTGGTTAGAATTGGTATACTGTCTTAGATTATATAAAATTCTGCATTTTATGACTTTTTTAATTAAAAAATAATTCTGTTTTGCTCACTAGGATCAAAGGTGAGCTGGTAGACTTGAATAGGTGATATGTTAATTAATATATGATAGATCTCCAGAATTTATTATCTGTTTAGATGCTTTCAATATAGACAGTTTATTTTGAATTCAGATATGAAAACAAATCAAAAAAAAAAAAAGAAAAAACACAGGAAAAGAATATGGTAAATGCTGTGTAATCATCATAAAATCACACAGTAATTTGGCTTGGAAGAGACCTTTACAGGTGGAATGCTGTAAAATGAGACACATTTCTTCATTTTAGGTTTAAAAGGAATTCTTTTATAACATAGTAAGGACCTTATCTTCAGGTTTCTGTGCACCAGTTCCCTTGAGAACCGTGAACACCTTTGGAAAGATATGCCAATGTAATGTACTAATGAATGAGGCAATTCCTACATCTCACAAAATTGTGAAAGTCATTGGACATCAGTGGGTGTCTTCCTTCTTTCCAAACATTTGGGAAGTACTGTCTAGTGGTTAGTGGGATCAATAAGATACTGAGGCAGATACTCCTTCCAGTCATCAGCTGCAGACATCCAAGCCAGAAACATGGTGGATTAATGTGCAGAACCCCACACAAGCATAGCTATATTATTGTATTTTGATACCTGAAGAATGATGTCTTAACCTTTCTCAACTAATTCTTCATAGCATCACATTATACAGTGCAATAAAAAAAAAAGGGACTATGATGATATTTTTCTTGGAAAGTCCCTGTCAACCCTTAAGTATCTTTATTCTCTTTATTTTTATATTCAGCACTGAGGGAGATCAAACATCTTTGGGAAAGAAAAATATTCTTTTCTCTCCTTTTTCTTCAGGGATAAAGATATTTACTCACACATGCTAAGATTTTAATGACAGAAGTGTGTGTTATCAGTATTTCTTGATTTTATAGCAAGAACTTCAAAACATGAAGAAGAATATCCATAAGTGAGAAACACTATTGATGGGGCTTGCTAGGCCCACTGCTATCCTTTAGAAATAAAGCATGATTAGTTATCCTGATGCCTGATAAGGTGTAATGCTGTACTAAGCATGTTCTGGGGCAATTCTGCTCTTTCCTGACTGAGTACTTGATGTCTGAAGGAAACTGGCATGTGAGTTCAGCCATCTTCTGAGTATAAGCAGCTGTATATTCCCTCTTCTCTGCCAGGCTTCATGTTTGCATGCAGCTGCTAGGAACATAATGTGTGTGAGATCTCAGTGCTTTTGGCAAATGGTGCAATTTTTCCATGGGAAAACCAACTAAAATTGTTTGCAGATCAAACTTTGGTTAGGAGCTATTAGAAAATATCTTGTGATATTATTTATGCCCTATTTTCCCAAACTCATTTTTTCTGCTTCTGTTGAGACTCTGGTTATCCATGCCCATCCAAAAGTAGGTATCCCTTTAACCTGAATACCTAAATGGATATTCAGTTTTATCTCAGGCAACCATAGTTTATCTTCTTGGTAGTAAATTTCCACTGTGTGTATCAGATACACTGTGTGTATCTTTATTTAATGTAAGATTCCATGTATCTGACAGATCAATAACAGATCAAATTAACTATGTAACTTGAAATTTGATTTCCAAGGACTAGAGTATCTTTTTAATCAAAGTTGCAAAGAGATTTCTGAAACACTATGTAAGTTGTGTCTCACTTATATGGCACCCAAAGACAGGACAAGGGACAATGGGCACAACTGAAACACAGAAAAATCCACCTGCACATGCCAAGTAACTTCTTTACTGTGAGGGTGACAGAAGAGGGGCACAGGCTTCCCAGAGAGGTTGTGGAATGTCCTTCTTTGTAGGTATTTGAAACTCCTCTGGATACAATCCTGTGCAACTTTTTCTAGGTGAAATTGTCTCGCAGGAGTGGTTGGACAGGATGATCTCCAGAAGTCCCTTCCAACCCCAACCATTCTGTCATTCTCATTCATCCAAAGCACACAATGCCTGTTTGTGCACTCTCTGCACTAAGAAAACTGCAAACAAAGCTATAAAAACAATCCATGTGTGGTCTCTATAAATTATTTATTTTCAGATCACCTATTAGACTGTGAAAAAGTCTTGACTCTCTGCATTATCAAACTCTTCTCTCAACACTTTATGGGGAAATAGAGAAAAACTTGCTGAGAATTAATCCACTAAAATTCAGGTTTTGCTTTGCATGGTATGCGTAACTGTGACAGTAACCCACACAGGATAAAATGATAGTTCAGGATCTGACTGTCTTTAGCATGGATTGAATGGGTTCAGGAAATATACTATTATGATAAGGAAATTTATTTGCCATAGAGAGGGAAATTAGCTCCTGCTGTGATCTTCACAAAGAAGTAACCTTAATAAGCTATAGATAGATGAATTTATATAAAATTCCTCATTGATTAACCTCATGGACCTCTTAGGGAGAAGAAAGAAAATAAAAAGGAGCACTTTATATGCCACAATGGTTTGAAATTTCATCTAGAGCTAGGTTCAGCTTGATTAGCTCATCTGCTTTGTAATACATTAGATCCTGTGTTCTCTGTTTTCCATCTCTATGCAGATAGAGATTTCTTTTATATATTTACCCACACCTGCTGCATAACTTCTTTCAGCTGGCAAACCCTTTCATGTAAGGAACTATCCTTTAGTATATATATGCATATGATATAGTAAAATAGGATTCCATTGTGTTTGAGTAAGGAAAAATTAAAAGTTCAAAAGGTATACCGTGTCAATCCCACACTCATTAGATAGTGTATCTAGTAAAACAATAATTTTTGTCTTGTGGATATGGGAATATTTCTTGTTTCATTTCATTAATGCAATTGTACAGAGAACAAATTTTCATATGACAGATATAATATGAACTTTGAATTGTTAATGTTGATTTTGTTCAACTGCAATTTGAGAGCACAGAGGACATGAATTACCTAAGGTTCAGAAAAGGGCATTATTATAAGAGAAAATAGGTTGTTGTGGGTCAGACCAAAGATTTATCTGTTCTACTAACCTGTGCCCATCAGAGCATATAGATCAAATATCTAATAATGACAGGGCAAATAAGGGTTTTCATTTGAACTGCTTTCAATTTTGAGGTAGTTTTTTCTCACAAGACATTCTGAACCAAGTGTGGCTTCAGAGTGCTTTGCTTCCATATAATGTTACAGTTTACCCCAGAGGCTCTGTAAACTCAGCATTTGCAACATCTTGTGGCACTCTTGCTTTGCCTGAGGAACTGCCTCCTTTGTTCCAAAACTAGCTTATACTAGTTTCATTTCATGCCCCCAGTTCTTATATATCTGTGCATTTTCTTCATGTCTCCTGTGTTTTTGTCTGTTTGATTTTATAGTCCTCTGTTATCTCTATCTCCTTTTGAGAGACAAGAGTCTTTTGAAGATGCCAAGCCAGTCTGTTGGTTTTCCTGCGGGAACAGTCCAATGCCATAGAACATTCTTACCAACATGCTCTGGACCTTTTCCTGTCTTACCAGATCTTGCTCTGAAGGGCTTAAAAAGCAGCATAATAAAGATTCTGCTTCATTCATTATGCCTTTCCTAATAACTTCTTTTTGGGTTTTTGACTACTACTGAGTACTGAGCAGTGAACTGCTGATTTTAGAGAGCTATGATAATCCCACAGTGCCCGCCTAGTCAGCTCAGGGCTCATAATTTCATATGCATATCACTTGCATATGCACACTTCCCTTGCGCTCCACTCTACATTTACTTGTTCATTTGTATTTCTGCTGCTGCTCTCTCTCTTCCAGGTAAGCTTACTTGTCATGTTACTATGGAGCAGAGAAATCACAAACCTGGATAGCTTGCTTGTTCCTTTTCTCTCCTGACAGTCAGTTAACTATAACAGGATTTGAAAATGTTGATTTAAATGTTTAAAGTATTGCCTGTAAACAGACAATGAGCCAATTTGTATAAATAACTGATGCTGAAACTTGAAGGCTGTTATTTCTGAAAACACAGGCTTCAGGCATCTCTCCTAGTGTTTCTTCTATCAATCCTTTCCTGTCTTTGGCAAATCCACAGAGCAACACCATGTATTATACACAGCCACTACCTGGCTCTTGAATGTATGCTCCAGAGAAACAATATACACTTGGCTTACTCTGCATTTGATGATTTGCCTTTTGATTACAGATGTTTTTCCACTTTACTATGATGGTTATATGTAAAATTAATGTCTTCTGTCAAATTTAATAAATTATTTCCTCTGTTACACTTCATTTTACCTTTTTTGCCTCTTTTTCTTTCTCTTCTATTCTTTTGGAAAACTTGCACACTAATACTGTGCAAAGAATTCTGGCCAGTTTCATGGAGAGTTTCATCACTGTCATTCTAGAAATTCTTTTAAAATTGGTGTTATCAATAAAAATTATTTAGATGTTCCTAACAGCTCACCATCAGTGCCTTTTAAGCTGTTATTTACAGCTTTGCCTGAAGGCATAGAAAGGTTTTAGCGGTAAATTAGTAAGTTTCTCAATTGCCACAATAGTGTGTTGTACAATGTCTTCAGGGAGTAGAAAAGAATGATTTATCTAGGTCAGGTCTTAAGTAATTGATTGATTTTTAGCTTGAGTATCAGAAAAATTGCATCTATTTGAGGAAGTAGGTGCTTAGGTGTCTGATTCAAAAGTCTCAGATTAAAAAAAAATCTATTATAACAACTGTGCTTATCTCATAGAAGTTGTTCACAAGCTCTCTTATATCTATTGAACTACTTTAAAAATGTATACCACATCTCTAAATATTATGTGCAGTTATTCACTTTCTCCCATTTAAGTTCAGAAATTATTTTGAAAGGTAACTCTTTAGAGCTCAGAATCTTTAGCCTTCATTTTTTTTCCCCAGATGTGGAGATAATCAGAGCTCCTTTTCATCTAGTAGTACACACATAGTTTTAAAATAAAGAAAGCAGTTTTATTTGCACAGTGTTCTGTCAGTTGTGTTGTAAAGTCTTCATTAAACGTTTCTTCCTTTAAGATAATTGTAGAACAATTTAAGCTGGAAAGGACTCAAGTGTTCTCAAGTCCAACTTCCCATGCAAAGCTGGGCCTGCTACAAGGTCAGACAGGGGTGCTCAGGAATTTATGCAGTAGAGTCTTGAAAACCTCAAAGGACAGAGACTACACAGCCTCTCTGGTCAATGACTCCACTTTCCTCAGGTGATTTTTTTTTTCTTATGTCCACACTTTAGCAGCCATGATTCATGTTCCTCTGCCCGCTGTGGGTATGAAGAGGCAACTTCCATCTTCTCAGTAACCAGCACACAGGTATGGGCAGGCTGCTGTTGCAAGCAAGGCAATTAATTCAGCCTTATTTTTCTCTGCTCTCACTTAGCCAGCTGCCTTATAGAATAATACAGCCATGTTTTCTCTTGTAAAATTCTTCCTGTTAATAGAGCACTTGAAGCTCTAGCTGTGTTTGACATCACTTGCAAGCATCAGCTCTAGGTGAGCCTTGTCTTTCCTCACACTGTCCTTGCTTGTCTGAGCAATATTGTCTCCTTGTTCCTGCTTCCCCATTCTGTGAAATGTGTTTTTGCTTTGGAACACAATCATGAGTTGCTTGTTAAACTGATCTGCTAATCTGTTTATTTTCCTTATTACTGTGAGAAACCATTCCTGAACTAAGAGATTGCTGTTAAAGGTACATCAGCTTTTAAAAGCTCTTTTTCCCTCCAGAGCTGCCTTTTTTAGGGTCACTCATAACAATTTCTTCATTTCAATTTCTTCAATTCTTGAATTTCAGCCAAATTTTTCTCTTCTAGAGCCCTGAATCTATAGTGTGCTACTTGTTACCTTTTCGCCCCTTGGGATCTTGAGCTTTTCCATTTCATGGTCACTGCAGCCAAAGCTGCCACTGATTATTATGTTCCCAATCAGTCTGTCCCTGTTAGTGAATATCAGATACACTGTGCATTTGCCCTATCCATTGCTTGTATCAAGGAATTATCTAGGACACCTCCCCAACAACCCAACTGCTTGGTTCTAGCTGTGTTGTCCTTCCAATAGATTGCAGGAAGATGAAAATCCATCCTAAGAATCTGGCTCTATGATTTAGAGATCTTCTTAAATTGTTTTTAAAAAGACATGTTATGCTGAAAGGTGGTCTGTATCTTATCTCCTAGCACAACAGCACCCATACTGGCACCTCCTTGGATCCTGACCTAATTCTCCTTTGAAGCTGGTCATTATAGAGAAGGGTAAAAAGAGTCTTTGAAAAAAGCAGGATCAGTAGACTGACTAATTATCATTTATAGACTTTGAGAATCAATCTTTAAAGACTAACCATCTACACTAACAGTTTGTAAAGTTTTGCACACTTCACAGTATATATTACTAGTAGACCTTAAACTTTGAAAAACACCTTTTTGTCTATTTACTAAGTAAAATTCATATACCCATATAGTCTGTTCCTAACTTGGTTTTGGAGGACATCCTCAAAAACCTGGTCTAAGCATCTGCCTTAAATTATGGGAATGTTTATTTCATTCATTGTAGGCTTTCTTGCCTCTCTTCCACAAGCATCTTTCTTTTCCAACAGCTTTCTTTGCATTTCTCTTCCATGATTTGTCTTAAAAATTCACAGAAAGAGACACTAAGTATTATTTGGAATTCTTATTGTAGTAGGATGACTCCTTCTATGTCCTTTCCCTATATATTTTAAAAGATGTTAAAGAACTATTAGGTTTTTTAGTCAAGTAACAGTGACTCATTAACACATAGTGGCATAACTGAATTTTTCAATTAATAATAGCAAAATTTTTTGGTAGTCAAGTTATTTGAAGATAGCATGAAGAAGTAAAGTTTTCACATTGCTGCTATGCAAAATTGTACTTCTTTTGGTTCTCAATACTGTCAAATCATCTAATTCACACAATACAGCACTCATCATGCCTTGCTATTTCTATTTGAATTTGTCATTACTTTGTTATAATTCACGTTTTAGCTCATCTTTTCCTGTCAGTCTTTCTAAAATTGAAGAGGGCATTCATTTACGGAGGGGGTTTTCACATGACATCTTTGTGTTCTCTTCCATACACAGAGGGGGAGAAGAATTAATAGTTGTGGTAGTTTTCCTCTATATAACAGAAGAAGTTAATTTATTTAGAGATCAATGATCTGTTTATAGCAGTGAATTAACTTTTTTTTTTCCCCATACATTGCAATTTAAACTCACTTTGCTATAATTCTTTATTTTATATTTGCAGATAATTGCTATGTGAAAAATGAACACATAGTAGAGAATTGCTAAATGAATAATCTTATTTTAAATGCATTTATTCTATTAGCTACCATGTAACTTAGAGGGCTACACTGTATTTTGGTGTATACCCGGGGGTGCTAGGAATCTATTGGCATAGAGTTCGGGCACAATCCATTTATTTCATTTCTCTATTAATTTTAGCAGATCTTGGTGTTTCATGACTACATAAGCTTTCTGTTTTATGTGAAGAACTTGATTGCCACTTGGCGTTTAGTCATTCCATAGCTGAGGAGATGAGAGTTATTAACCTTCCTCTTGAAACAAACACCCTGAACTGTAGCTTTCAGGAACAGTAGACAATAGGGGTCTGAAATTGAGCTGTTATTAATAGTCTTAACAGAAGTGTAATTCTGAAAAATACACAGATGCATGTAATTAACTATTTCCTTGTTTGTTTGGTTTTGTTTTGGTTTTTTTTTTGTTTGTTTGTTTGGCTGGTTTTTTTAAATAGGTCTTTAGTGTCAAAATACATTGAGTGAACAACAATGTAAAATTTGGCCAGGTGAGACAAGAAGTCTGGAAGGGTAAAGTCCTGTTGGATATTGCAGAATTCTGCTGGAAAATGATTGTTTATAAAGAAAAACCTGTAACTAGCATTATCATGTTTCATTTTGAACTACCAACATTATTAGGGAATCTTAATTATGACGCAGTTTAATATCTCTGTGAGATATTAAGCTTGTGGCTTTATCTCTGCTTAATCTTCTGTTGTTTCTTTTTGTCAAGAAACAGAGAAAAGTTATTTTAATGAATATACAAGGTCATAATATTGTAAAATTCCTTTTCATAAGGAGAGCTGCTTTTTCTGAGAGATCAACTTCTTTGGGTTTTGAGATTTTTTTTTTTTTTTTGAGAACCCAGCTGGGCCTTCATATTTGTGGCTGCTTTTCAAATTAGCTACACTAACAAAGTAATAGCACTTTTAACAACCCAGGAAATGTAAAATTAATCCAATATACCCAAATGCATGTAATAAGCAGAACAAAAGATATTTCAGCTTCTTCCTAATATCTGCTGATACATTTTATGCTTGCTTTACTAAAGCAGGACTGGGGCTAAAAGAATTATTCCAATTTCTATTAGTGTTTTTTTAGCTAATGACTGCATCAGAACTAAACAGAAGACTACCAGATATGATTTGTACTTCATTTTAAAAAGAATCAAGCTCTTTTTTTTTTTGGTTGGTTGGTTGATTTTTGATACAAGATTATGATATTTTTGATCAGTAGCAGTTATGTGCTTCTTTGGAGGCATTTAATATATTGTTTTGCAGTCATCAGTAGCATTGTGTTCAGCACAATGTATTAGATTTTTAATTAAAATTGTCTGATTCTTTCCAGGTCCCATACACCAAAGTAGTACTAAAGAACTAATCTGTCCTTGACCCTCACCGTTTGCACATCTATATGACGGGAAGGTAGAATTTCACCCGTGAGGCTCAAGAAAAAAAAAGTGTGTGTTTGTGAGTTGGGCATTTGTTGTTGTTGTTTTGTTGCTGTTGTTGTTTCACCCAAACACCCCTTCTTAAGAAAGAGAATTATTGCTGGATATCATATCTACAGGTGGATTCTGAATATATTGTTTCTGGACTGGAAGAGACTCAGAAAGAGATTTCAAGCCACAAAGACTTACCAAGATTCTGAATAATTTTAGTTTTTCATCTTGAAAATCTAAGTGCATTAAAAGCTGCAAAAATATAGATTTCTTTATTTCAGAGGAGGGTTTCCTGTGGTTTGGATTTATTAGGCTTTTGTACCCTTTCTTGTTTTGGATATGGTGTTGTAATAAGCTATTTATTTAAAAATGGCCTACACACTGGTTGTTAATGCTCCACTATATCTGAGCAGCTCTAGAGATAACTTTCTTTCCCTAGAGTAATAACATATTCTCATGTTCCTCTTTCCTTTGGCAAAATGTGCTTAGAATGTGCATGATCACTGAAAGAAACGGAAAAGTGTTATTTCTTTGTTCGGAATACTAGAATAATTGGCTCAGTCACTCTTTTGATTTGCATCTTATAACACATTTAATAAACTAAGAGGCATCAAAACGACAGTCATTTCAGGCAATCATGCTATAATGTATTTCCACTCGGCGAATGAGAATGACAATCTTTTCAGAATTTGGTTTTTAATTTAAACTCTTTCATTCAGTTGAAACTAATGATAATGTCTTATACTTTTGAAGTGTTTTATTTACTGATGTACTTTGGATAAATATTATCTTTTCATGCACAGGATTGCTGTTTCTCCAACCTTAACATGGACATTATATACACCTTTAGAAGCCAATGAAATAGTCTTGGGATTTTGTGTAAGATTTTGTTCTTTGCTATTACTGCTCTTCAGGTTTTTATGGTTTTGTTTTGGGATTTGGATCTGAGTTGTTTTTCACAGTTGGGTTTTTGTGTGTGTGTGTATGTTTTCCTGCAGCTCCTTTCTTCAGTAGATCTTAGCAAATATCTTTATTTTGCTAGAGAAAGAATTTTTCCTTTATTTCTTTCCTATTTTTTTCTTCACTTTTGTTTCTGTGGAATTTTGAAACACAGAAATGACACATATATATTCAGTTATTATAAGTTATTAAAAATGCCTTGAATGTGACCATGAGAGCTTAAAACAAGTCTGTTCCATTTTCTTGCTTGTTTGGTTTTGCTATGTAAAGAAATTTTTATGTTTTATTCTTCTTTTGGTTTTAGTGTACTACTGCAAAGATTAAAATAAAATAACTTAAACCTTTTACCAGCAACTCTCTGAAGTCCTAGTTCCAATTATTCATGAAATCAGTAAAGTTACAGCTTCTGAACATGTCAAACTTCATCTTGAATTTTACTTTTAATTTTACCTGAAAGGGTAATGTGGTGGAACTGTGCTGTGTTTTTTGTCTTCTCACATTTATTAAATCTGGATATCTTATGCCTTTTAAGTATAGCATTAACCTTGTGATTCAATGAAGCACCTGAATAAAAATACTCTTTTATAAAAGAAAAATTAAAGGGAGCACTTACTATCATAAAGCAACTGTAACACATCATTGAGTTTTTATAGCAAAGCTTTTTATGGTTGGAGCCCCAGCTCTGTATTAGACTGAGCTATGCAGAAAGCATATTCTTACCCCATTCTCAATGTGCTTGGTTCTTTTCTTGAGTTGACAAAGGCCAATATCATTTAAAGGGGAAAATAAGGAATAGTGGCAGCTCGATGAAGCACCTTTTTTATTTCTTGAATAATCTCTGGATTACCCTGGATTCATTAGGATGCTGGGAAAGTAGTCTGTGGGGGTAGATTGAATGTCTGACCTTTAAGAGGTATTCTCTTTCATTTGGACACCAGCAAGGAACGGTAGTCTAGGAGAGAAAAACACAAACTTGTATAAATCTACCATTCTGGAACTGACACATGGGAATCAGAGCAGTTTGGATTGGAAGAGAACTTAAATATCACTTAGTTCCAAAGCCTCTGCCATGGGCTGGGACTTCTTCCACTAGACCAGGTCCCATCAAACCTGCCTTTGAACACTTCTAGGGAGGGGACATCCACAACTGCTCTGGGCAATCTGTATCAGTGCCTGACCACCCTTAAAATAAAGAATTTCTTCCTAATGTTTAATCTAAATATCTCAGTTTAAGCCATTCCCCTTGTGTTGCGGTAGGTGGAGGTAGAAAGGCGCCAAAACTTTCTGGAAGGGTCCCCAACTGGACAGCTGCCAGGAGTCACAGGCACACTGACACAATCACTCAACATTCACACTGGAGAGCTGTAATAAATCCCTTGGCAGTAAGAAAGGGAAGGGTCTTTGTATAGAGTTCCACGGAGAGGTTTTATTCCATCTTCACGTGAAGGGGTCCAGGGATGGAGGCAAGGGCATGAGTGAGGGACCAGGGTTTATATGTGGGGTGGAGTTGGGAACAGGAGCCAATGGGTGAGGGAGAAAGTGGTGCAGAGGTGGGGCAACCAAGGAAAACCAATGGAGGAACAGGGGCAGAACATGGGCAGAGGATTGCACCAAACCAGGGCCAATGGGGCTTCAAGGAAAGGAGAACATTCTAGGGGAAGGACATATAAGAGAGAAAGGGGTGAGGAGGCCAATGGGGAGAGCAGAACTGGGGTATACTTGAATAACAACATAATAACCAAAGAACTCTGGGAGGAGACAGCTTCTTCTCCTCCTACCAAGAAGAGACTTGACCGGATTAAGGGGCATTCCTCCAAGGGAACCTCAGCTGCTTTGGTTTAGGAGGTGGACTGGCCTCCACGTCGTTGATCATGTCACTACATGTCCTTATAAATGTGGGAATATGGGAGGCTGTTTTGAGGCAGCCTGAGACCCTTCTCTAGGAGCGTTTAAGGCAATGTTTGACAGGTAAAGTATTACATACACCTATAATGTTGAAATAGCAGATGAAGGAGTCTTACTCTCCTTCCTGTGTGGAGACATCCCATTCATCTTTGGCATTTTGTCAAAGCATATGCTAATTAGAGACACAAAATAAGTTGTGAACATGTTTAAGTCTAGGGTTCTGTATTTATACATGTACAGAAGAGACATTTTAAATAATATGTTAAAAATTTTTAAAAAATGCCGAAACAAAATTAGAAAAAATCTTTTTCTTCTGTGTATGCAGTTAACTTGCTTTAATAGATTACAATAAATAGCATATGTGTGTGAGTTATTAATTACTGCATGTTAAGTGTGTTGCATATATCTGCATGTTGTGAGTTGGCTTAAGATACTCCTTTCAGAAAGTAGAAAATATAGAAAGTAAAATCAAGCTAGAAGAAATGATTTAGCATTTGAAAAATGCTTGGTCATATCAGTGAGCAATGAATGAGTTTGAACTATGCCTTCCAATGACTTCAGAAGTTTGCTTGTGGGGTTTTCACAAATTTCTGAAAGCCAACAACTAAGGAGTTACCTGAGCTTTTTTTTTAGTATGGATATGGAAATCATCTATAAGGTAAGAGGAACATAAGTCAAATTATGCCTCTGGCAAAAATTTAGTAATTGCTTAAACAATGTTGAAACGGGGTCTTACAACATGTTGCATTAGGCGCTGTTAAAGAATCTTGAATACTGAAGAGAAATATAGTAAACCTATACAAAATAGCATGGATGACCTGGGTGACAATCTTCAATGTAGAATATCCCTGTATATTGCTCACTGCATGCTACTCTTATGTTCCTCAAGTTTGCAGCAATTTAGGAACACTTACTTATTGCTACTCATGTAACTCAGTTTTGGATCTTGAAAATCTCTTTGTGGGGATCATAACCTTCTCCTTCAGATTGCAGATGATACTGTATTAGGTATTATAAATTTCTGGAGTTAATCTGACCTAAGAAGTGATTTTCCTTTTCCTTTTCCTGTGTAAGAGAAATTTAATGCTTCTGACATTTTTTTTCCCCCTGCTTATAAATTACATGATATGGGAGAAGTAAATGAGTAGGCATATTGCTGTCAAATGGAAAATGTTGCATGTTCTGTGATGGAGTCATCAAATATAAATACGTAACCTTTCTGCTAACCTAGCTTTCAATGATAATTGTCTGACATACAGGTGAATCACACTGTCTTAAAATAGAATTAACGAGCATTTCCATTGAGGGTGCAATCTACTACATTATTAAAGAGCATCTGTGTTCTTTCAATTATGGTAATTTCACTGTTTTAAATAGTGTTTTACATTTCCTGATGGGAATGTAACTATACCCAGCATATGCTTATTAAGCCGCTTAGCAAACATAGTTGTATTAACCAAATCCAAGGTGTGCCATTTCCTCCTGTATTCTCAAAACCTGCAAAATATAAGTTCCAAATACAGGAGCAGAATCCCAGGTACAGTGCACACTATTCACAACAAGTCATGTCCAGCTAGGTTATCTACATGAGTGGTTTCCATCCTGTTTCTCATAGCATACCTTCAAGGGATTCAGGAACAATAGCTAAGGATGAGTGTATATGTATATATAAGGTTTGTATGTGAAATTTTCAAAGGGATCTAGCTAGTCATTAAAAATTGTTACAAAACAATGTATATTTCGGCTTGTAGTTATATTTACTAGAGCTGAGCGGTAGTTATTCTACTGTTTTGAGGCTTAAATGGTTTCCCTTGGCTTAGGAGAATTTAGAAAGGTCCTAAATACCTTGAAAGCCAGTAGTGTTTTAGAAAAAAGTTAAGGGACCTGTCCCAGGAAGCCTGGGCCTATGACAAAGTCTCTTTTTCAGTTTTACTCCTGGGACAGAAACCTATCTGTGTCTTGCAAATGCCATCTGGAGCTCAGTACAGTTGGAGACTGAAAAAGATCATGTAGTCTCTGGAGTAAAGGAAATAACCCATCTTTTTATGATACTTAGAGGCTGTGAAGAAGACCTGCTTAATAAAAACTGAAAATGAAGAAAGGTCATTTATTTTCTAGTAAGTCATCCTATTACTGATGGTATTTAAATGGATCCTGACAGCTTATTATAGAAGGGTATTAATATCATTGATGCCTGGGTCTAACAGATATTTTTCTTTGTAGTGTTTGTTTGTTATTGTTTGACATGCATTCCTGAATGGTAAAAATTTGCTTTCAAATACCCTGTGGGGTGGTTATTAAAAAAAAAAAAAAAAAAAAATTGTAACACTCAAGGAAGGAAGCTGCAATAAAGAGTCACAGCAATATGTGAAAATCTAGGCAGTTATTCTGTATCTCCTTTTGGAAGTGTATTGCTTTGAAAATATATATCCCAAATAATTTGTTTCTAAATTCTATCAGAGAATAAATATAGTGATTTTATTTGTCAAATAACTTACCAGAAAAATTGAAGTGCCTCAGCCACTATTACATGGTCTGCACAGCTTAACAACTTGAAGAAGCAGTGTTTATTTCCTAGATAATCGGTGCAATTGAGAGAATTCTCATTTGGGTCCTTCAGGACCCAAAAATTTTATTAACTTGTAATTGTAAGAAGACTCAAAGTTTTGTCTTTTTTTCCCTCATGTCTTCAGAGTTACCAACCATCCTTTTTCTTGATATGCACAGTTCAGTATTAAATACTTTGAGAAGGTAATTAACTTGTAGAGATAAACAATTCACTTCAGATTTATGGGTATGAAAAGAAATGTTAAAGTGGCTGCTGAAGCCAAACAAGTGAAAGAAAGTGTCCTCTTTAATGAAGAGCCACAGGTTCTTATCACAGTAGTCTGTATCATGAAGGGTGCTAATATAGTCCCTCTGACCTTCATTGAACCTGAAATATTAATTTCGCATTCAAGAATATGCTAATTCTTCTTACTTTTAGCCTGAGCATCATAAAGCTAAATATAACTTCATAATAAATATCAAAACATTTTCAACTTTGTTAGATTTATTTAATCAGTATATAACTGGATTTTAGTTTCTATTGATACAGTGTGTAGTAAGAGCATAGTATGACATTTATTTATTTAATATAAAAAGATTTAATGACATTCACAAAATTATAGGAGCTGTACTCATAGATATGACACTAGATTTTTTAAAAATCATTTGAGTTTGTCTATTATCAAGAGGATTCTGTATATAATGCCTCAGTTCTTGCTGTTTTAATTAAATGTAAATCCAAGGAAATAATTTAGAGTTCTTGCCTATGATAGAAAAGAAAGTTTACCAGATTCCCTCATTATTGAGTCAGACTAATAAATTCATCACAGACCATCAAGAAGTTTCCTTTAAAAGAAAAGATCCAAACTCTACTGCTGCTGGTGTGGGTAGTTTTTTGATAGCTTGAAATATTTACACCACATAGGGAAAATATGAGATACCATGAAGAAGCCTTTTCAATCTATTGAATAAGAACCTGTGCATAGTTTTAGGCCATATTTTTCTCTGCTTTAATTGATTTAAAATGATCATGACACCTAAGTCACCTGAACGTAAAAGTGAATGAAGATTAATGCAGACTTTTTCTGGTGATACACTTGAAATAATTTCACATTCTTCTGTTGGGGATATTTCTGTTCACAGTTCATTTGGACAACATTATCAAGCAGCTTTGAAGTACACAGCTGACTATATGCAAGCTTACCAAATATATCTATCACAGAAAATGTTGACTTTTACAGTGTTGAAAAAAAATCTTTTGTAACTGAAAAAATGGGAATAAACTGGTCATCACCTTTAACTCAGGAGAGTTTTTCTACATTCTGGTCAACTGATTAGTTTAAGCAGATGCAGCAATGTGAGTGCATGATGCAACAAACTTTAATCCAAAATTCTTTAAATAACCTGGCAGTGCAGGAATGGTTTTTCACATGCAGTGTCATTTCTACATAAAGAATAAAATATAAAACTCTCCACCCACTGAATTTGGATGACCTGGAAAAAGATTTAGCCTATTTAGCCTCTTCTACTAAATATTTGAAGTGATAGCAAGCCCTTGATGCACATTGGATATTTCCTTCAAAGGAAAGGAAATAGCTGCTAATTATTTTAAGTTAGATTTATAAAAAAATTGTTATCCATATGGAGGAAGGAAGATCATCTTAGGTAGTTCAGCTATGGCTCATAACTTGTCTTGCTGTAAACACACACCTGATATCCAAGTATAACAAAACTTAACAAAATCTGTCCCTCTCTTGCCTTATTGCATTGTTATGTCATCATAATGTAACTGCTGTGGTTGTCTCTATCATGGAAACACAGTTAAGACTGTTGTCCTTAATATGGGAGGAGAAGGGTTTTTGAATGAGCACATCAAATGTGTAAGTTAGAAAAACTGGTGGAAGGACTTGTTGGGAAATACTGGCAAGGTGAAAAAATCTGTAAAATGTGATGAATAGGTGAGTGAAGTGTTGTAGCTAAACTTGGAATGGAAATATAGATACTATCCCAAAAAAGAAGAGAGGAAAATTAGAGGTCTCTCTTAAGCGGATGATGCTGTTAGAATATGACTTGTCTGCCTCTGAATAGTTACCATTTAAGAGTTATATGATTTTTTACAGAATTTTGCTAATGCTTTACAGAGTTTTCCTAATCTTCATTTCAGTAGTAAAAATGTTCTTTTTTAAAATTATTATTCGTTGTCCTCTTGTAGCTATAAGTTATAGTGTTAGCAAGGTTCCTGATTTAGTAAATACTCCTTAGTGACTACTGTGAGGTGGATGGCCAGCTGTCCTAAGACAAAAAGGTTGTTAACATCAATAGACTTGACATGTTAGATGTTCATTGGTTTATAAGTATTCAAACATCCTGTTTTTTTCATCCTTCTCTCTCATTGTTCTTGGGAAAATTAGGATGAAAGCACAGTAAAGCAACATTCTATCCCTAACTAGCAAGTTAAAAATCCCAATGAAATTCAGGACTACAAACTATTTTCTGAATAAGGAATAAGAAATTGTTTAACATTCAAGTTGTGTTTGCATTAATTATAGCTAAATTTATATAGCTATAACTAGGTTCTTGCAGAGTAAAGCAAATAGAGCTTTGGTCTCCTGGATTAATATTTAACAATATAAGTGTGGTATATGGTTAATGAAAAGAACCAAATATATTGCTTAGAATTTTTCATGGACCATTGGACATACATAATCTTATAACCTGCAAGACAACATAATTTATTATTATTATTTTACAGCTGATTAAATTAAAACGATGGGGAGGGACATTAGGGTTGTTACATGAATTGCTTCACTCACAGAATACTGGAAACAATAAATCACTGTTATTAGTGATAAAATGCTGAAGTTTTTATAATCACAAGAGCAGTATTATGCAAGGATAGTTTATCACTACAAATATTATCTTACTATACACTAATATAAAAAAAGGATGAAAAATTAGAGATGGTTGTTCAGAATGCTGAAGAGCTAAAAAGCTGTTTAGTTGTTTTGTTGATCTTTTCTTCAAAGTGGCATGATGAATATGAAATGGAAGCTTGTTATGAGCAAGTCCACAAGGCTACAGCAAACCTACATTAGAACAATTGAAAAGGGGAAACAAATTTTCTCAGCGTTTCTCAACAGAGCCACAAGCATTGAATTTGGCTCAAAATAATTCATCAATGGGCTTTTTGTTACAGAGATCATATATAACTCATAATCCATTATAGAATCATGGAATATTCTGAGTTGAATGAAATCCAGTGAGATCAGAGTCCAGCTCCTGGCCCTGCAGAGGATAACCCCAAAGATCATACCATGTGCCTGACTGTGTTGTCCAAATGCTCCTTGAACACTGTCAGTCTGGTGCTGTCACCACTGCAGATTAACACATTCAAGAGACCTTGCCCTAAAGTCAGCCCTGTGGAACCCTACTAATAGCCAACCTGATGTAACCCCATTTACTATAATATTTTGTCCAGAAGGATACTGCGAGAAACAGTACAGAAAACTTTACTGAAATACAAAAGAACTTTTAACTATTTCTATATTTAATCTTTGTAATTTTTATCCTGTTTTTGAAAAGTGACTTAAGAACATTAAGAGAAGGATCCTTTTAGATGATTAAATACAATAACTAAACCAAACTCTTCAAAATGCAATTTTTAAATTTTTTCTTCATGTGTTGTGAAAGTACTATGATTTTCTGAGGCCTAAATGATTTTGTATATTCCTGTATCATAAAGAACCAAACAAACACACACACACAGAAATAAACACCAACTAAAACCACCCAAACAATTTTCTTAACATCAGGAAGAGAAGATTTTCATGTCTGAAGTTTTTTGGTGGTGGTTTTTTTTGTGGATTTTTTTTTTGTTTTGTTTTGTGTGGGTTTTTTGTGTG
>VYXD01011434.1:75253-91784 GCA_013397195.1 Hylia prasina | reverse complement strand
GCTGGTTTCCCCCCTCTCTCCCTCCAGCCCCACCTGGCTGAACACCTGCTCCCACCTCCCGTGGGAGGGGGAGAGGGGCGTGGGTGGGTGTAAAACCAAAAGGGATCCCTGTAATCGCATCCCCCACGTTCCATGGGTCCGGATCCACACGGGGAGCATCAGAACCTGTGCACCTGCGCCTCCTGCTCCCTGCGCCGCAGCTCTTCCTTGTAACAGCAGGAACAGAAATTCCCAGTCTCTGGGTGTCCGTAAAAGCTGCAGTTGGGCTGTTTGCACTTGGTCTGCTGGACGTTGTAGAGGGCTTGGCTTCTCATTTTATCCGCTGTCCCTCCCTTGTCCTGCTCAAGGAGCTCCCGGCAGCCGTTGCTGTGCGGGGGGAGGCAGCCGGAGCCCTCGCACTCCGAAGGGAAAGGAGGCTGGATGTCCATGTCCGTGGGGGAGAACCGGCCCAGGTGGGCAGGCCCGGGGGGGCAGGGCCCAAGCCGGCCCTGGTGGTGCCGGGGCAGGGTGGCATAGGGTGGGAGGCTCCCACAGGGCCCCCCCGCCAGCTGCCGCCGGCCCTCGGGGCATCCGGGTGGGTGCAGACCCTCAGCGCTGCCCATGGAGGGCCTGGGGAAGGTGAAAACGCCGGAATAGCCAGCGGGAAAAGAGGCTATTTTAGCACCCAGGGCCGGCTCCAGGGGCTGGGGGGGATAGGAGGGGGGGGGGTGGGAGAACACGGGGCTTGGGATCGCNATTTTAGCACCCAGGGCCGGCTCCAGGGGCTGGGGGGGATAGGCGGGGGGTGGCTGGGAGAACACGGGGCTTGGCATCGCCTCCTCGCTCCGCTGGGCACCCACCTCCCCTTCCGGCCTCTTGGCCGGGGCGGCGCTGCCCAGCGCCTTCTTCTCTGCCTCCTTCTGCCTCTGCTCGGCCAGGAAACGCTCCTCGGCGTCCAGCAGGTACCTCTGGATCATCTCCTCCTGGAACTGGTGCCGGGTGCTGGTCTTGAGGTGGCTGGCGAAGATGAACTTGCGCTCGCCCTGCATGGCCGCGCGCAGGATGCTCAGGCTCAGCCGCACGTCGCTGCTGTACTTGTAGGGATCCGAAGGCTTCTCCAGGGCTGCCTTCCCCGGACACGTTTTCTCTGCAGGAGCTAAGTCTCCTGGGGAACATTCCTCTTTGCTGTCTTTCCGTGCCTTCAGGGATCCTTTCTTCTTCTTCTCCAGGGTGTCTCCCTGCCCGTTGCTCACACCGCCCTTCATGGCTTTGCTGTGCATCAGGCCCCCCATGTTCTTTTTTAGTTTGCTGCCCAGAGTCTTCCCGAAGCTTCCCAGCTTGTTGGCTACTGAGTCTGCCCGTTTTTTATCCTTTTCCTTCTCCTTTTCCCGCTCTTTCTTTGGTTTCTCCCTGTCCTTGCCTGCCCTGGTGCCCCCGTTGCTGGCAGAGCTGCTGCACACCGACTCCTTGTCTGACTCGCCCGACTCGGCCGCCGAGCGAGCGTCATCACCCGCAGAGGCCGTGGGGGATTCTGGCTGAGCCAGAGGCGCCTGGGGAAGGAAGGAAAGGCAAATATCAAAGTCTACACATTCCTCAGGTAAAGATTTTCAGGTGGAAGGTGAAGCAAAGGAGGTGGTGTTGCTTGGAACACGGAGGGGACAGCGTCTGGACGTGCCCCCAGTGCACTCTGCACATCCCCAAATATCCCTGTGGCATCCTTTCAACCTGAGATATCCCAGGATCTTATGGTTCTGTGCTGTGATTCTGTGATACCTCCACTTGCTCGAGGTTTCAGGTGCAAAGCCAGGGAAGAGGGGGGTTAGACTTGTCCCAGTCTCAAGGTGGCCACAAACCAACAGCTCCCATTTGTTTGGAGCATCCCTGAGGGGCACGGGGGCTCCTGGGTCGTGAGGAGACTGGAAACTGGCAGGGAAAGCTCAAGGGAAAAGGTGCCCACCCACAAAACTGAGTCACTTCCCTGCTCTCTGAGCAGAATCAGCCACAACTCCTGTGAGCACAGAACCCCACATGAGGCAGAGCCCCCAGGTAAGGCCCTACACCAGCTTCCTTATGGAGAGGAGGGCTGAATAATTCATAGGTAAAGAAGATCCCCCTGGTCCCTTTACCTGCATGTCACAAGGCAACGTGATCCATCGGACATTCATGTAGCTGTGCAGCAGGTGCAGTTTGGCTTCCAGTGACAGTGTCACACTGGCATTGCAGCAGGGTAAAACCACAAGTTAGAGCCATTTATTTCCATTTCCCAACTGGAAATACCTTCCCCCCATATTTACATTATTCCCCGTGTTATGCATTTAAATGGGTGTTTTCCTACAGCAGGTCCAAAGGCACAAAAGGGACAATCATGCAGCTTTCCCTTCAATGAAACCCGGAGGGAAAAATCAGATTCCTCAGTGTGAGAATCAAAAGGCTTCTGCCTCAGCCATAGGAACTGCTGGGACCAAACCATGGTGAGACCTGCCCAAAGTCTCACCCAAACCAGGTATGATCTGGTGGCCACCACCCTCCCCGTTCCAGGGACCCACGACACAGGGATTTGGTGGCAAATGGAAAAATGCACCTTTTTTGTGCTACTATGACAGAAGATCTCCACTGCTGCTGGTGCCCAGAGCTCCAGGATCTGGAGCACCATCTACTTAATATGTGGGAAAGAAGCTCGTGAGACGTCACAGCCCCACCCAAATCATCAAAACGAAGGAAACTGAAGGAAAAGCTGCTCCATGCCCATGAGCAGTGTCATTCCCTGGGCACAACCTGCATCCAGCACAAAGAACTCCCAGCTGGGCTCAGGACTGACCCCTTCATCCTGCTCTGCAGATCACCCAGACCCTCAGTGGAGCCTCACCCTGGATCACCTGCAGATCACCAACCTGGCCAGCCTGACGTTGTCACTGTCGTCCTTCCCCCACTGCCACTCCTTCCCGGGATCCACGGCGAAGTGCACGGGGAGCAGCTTGTGCTCAGAGTCTGTCAGGGGGATCACGGCTGCCCCGGGACAGAAATGTCACGTTTACAGCCCAAAAAGGACGAATTCTCCACGTTTGGAGCCAACTCTGAGCACCCACCACGTCACCTCTGATGGGAATGGCCTGATGGCAAATCCCAGTGACTGCCAGTGCTTGGGATCATGGAATTGTCAAGGCACCCATGGCATGCCTCATGACCCTCACAGGGAAGAGTTTCCTCACAATATCCCATCTAACTCGTGTTGGTGGGAAGCCATTCCCCTTGTCTTGCCACTCCAGGCCCTTGTCCCAAGCCTCTCTCCAGCTCTTTAGGCACTGGAAGGGCTCCTAGGTCAGGACACTGTTGGTTTTCTGGGCTGACAGTGCACATTGACACGTCCTGACCAGCTTTTCCCTCCCAGCAATCCCAAATCCTCCTCCTCAGTGCTTTTCTCACCTGAATCTCATCACCCACCTTGATCCTTTGTGTTTTCCTTCTGCTCCATGGAGACCAGGGCAGAAAAATGGGCTTGGTCATAAGCCAGGACCAATGGAGACCGATGGCATTTGTTGGCTTGGACTTCCAGGGGCAGATAGATCCCTCCAAAGGGAATTGGGGCAAATGCTGGGAAGAAACAAGAGCAGTTAGTTCTGATCACAGATTCAAGAGTTCAGAGTTATTTGTGCTGCAACTGCTCCAGAATGAGCAGTTTGCCTCAGTCGAGGGCTCACCTGCAATTATCTGTCATCTCAGGGGACATTAAACAAATCCACAACCCAAAATAGATACGTATTTTACATCAGGAGGATATAAAATGTAGAATGGATTGGTATTTTCTATAAAAAGCCCTCCTTTTCACTCCCCCACAAGACAAACTTTGCCCACAGAATGATGGAAATTGATTAACCTTCTCTGACAGGAAATTGAAGCCGATGGTGGAAAATCTACCACCCAAGGAATGGAGTTTCCCATCTCTAGATGTGTGTGTAGGGGCAAAAGAGATAGGAAAAAGAAAAAAACCTTGTGTGGACACTCTTAAAGCAGCAGAAATCAGGTTGGGAGCCAAGCCTGGCCCTGGCCCCTCCGTGGGTTCACCTGTAGCAGCTCAACTTTCCCCCCTGGGCCATTCCCAACTCCAGGTCCAGCCTTGACAGCAAAGAGGCCCCAGGAAAACACAGGGTGGAAAGGAAAGGTGGACAGGTCAGAGGGGGTTTGGGAAGGGAGGCAGGTCTCACCTTCACCTCCCGAGTCCCGCAGCATCGTGTCTGCCACCACCACGATGGGTCTCTTCAGCACGTGGGCCAGGACAAAGACATGGAACTCCTCCAGGCTCTCGTACACCGGCTCCTCTGAACTCTCCACCCTTTGGGGAAAGGAGAAGTTGGATTTCATCCCTTGGCTATTCAATCATTTGCTTTGTAACGCCAGGAGGAGGTTTCACACTCAGCCACGTAGAGGTGGGTGGGCGGCGCTAAGGCTGATGTCAGCACTGATCTGAGGGTTTGGGTGTGGATTCCCAAAATGTCCCACTCCAAGACAGAGGTTTGTGTCCAGGGAACCCCCAGCTGCTGCCTGGCATTGCTGGGAATCCCTTATCTAAGGAGCTGGACAGCTGTGGCAGGAGGTGTCCTTGAAACAGAAGTGAGATGGCAAAACCTCTCAGCTCTGGGTTATTCTCTCATTTCAGAGCGAGCAACACAAGGAAACACAAGGAAAAGATTTATCCCCTGCTCAATCCACACGCTACCCCACAGAAGAGGCTGTGCAGCACTAAAATCCTGTCCTGGGATGCTCTGCATGCCTTGTGTTTCCTCAGGATCCTTTGTCCTTCCCCTGAAACCTCAGCAGACCAGCAGGGACCCTCTGCCCTGCCCTGGGGCACCACGAGGGCCGTGCCCTGAGGGAGGACGTTCCCTGTTTTACACCTGGGCCGTTCTCTGCTCCGTACCCGCCGCAGCCGCCGCCGTTGGTGCCGTAGTGCACGCGGGGCTCGCTGGACGCCAGCTTGATCAGCTCGTTCCACTCCTTCTGCCACTCCTCCTCCGTGTAAACCAGGCCAGACTGAAAAAGAGAACCCAAAATTCTCCAAGGCTGCTCCCGGTTTATACCCACAGCACGACTTTTCGCTGTGGGTTTACCCAAAAATAACCAACATACTCTGCACCATGTCCTCAAAAGTGCTTCCCAACATTCATCCAAATTTTTCCCTCTTAATTTAAATCCACTCCCCTTGTCCTGTCACTTGTGCCAAGACCCTTTCACTTTGCTGCAGCTCTGACAGGACACCCCCCTTACCACAAGCACGCTCCAACGGCACTGCAGGGAGCTGCCCAAAATTCCAGACCCGACAGGAATCGCATCCCAAACCCACAGGATTTTTCTTGCTTCCCCCCCAGGACGTTCCCCTTGGCAAAGAGGGCCCAAACCAACACTCGAGCTGGCTCCTACCTCCTTGTTCTGCTGCGTCTGCTGCCAGCGCCACCTCCGCCTCAGCGCTTCCCTCTCCGCTCCCTTGTCCATCAGGGTGTAGAGAGATTTCCGGAGCATCAGATCCCGGTCGTGGAAGCCCCACATGCCTGCAGGGAGGAGGAACGGACTGGAAGGTCAGGAGGGATTAGTGTCACTCCCTGACCCACTGAGCTCCCTGCACAGAGAAGGGAAGAGGCTGCTCCGTTATCCCACATTTCCTTCAGGAATCCAGGGAAACTCGCCAGACAGAGGAGAAGGAGAAGGCAGCCCCATCCTGTTGTGTGAACATATTATGAGTTTCCCTGCAGAAAAATATTCTCATGGGAAAGCTCCAATTTGCAGAGCACAAAGTTCTGAAAACAATCTCTGTCCTGTGTCTCTCTCTCTCAGGAGATGTGGGTTTGTTTCTCTTTCTTAGCCAAGGTGGGAAGTTTTGTTATCTCTCTGATATGGGAAGCATTTTGGGGATTCTTCAGTACGGAGCACGGAGAAGCAACAGCTCTGCTCTGTACCTAGGCAGAAACAGCCCAAGCTTTGAACAATGGAGTCAATTTTAATAAATCGTATCAAGCCTTCTGATATGGAGTCAATGAGTCCTGTTTCACCACTCTCATCGTGACCATAAATGTGACCCTGAGACCACAAATGGTGACCCCGAGATGACACCACTCCTTCATCCCACATCCACAGAGCCCGAGCACTGCTGGTGCACGCCAACAGGAGCAGCAGCAGCAGCATCCTGGTTTCCCAGCAGAATGGGAATTCTGCTCCCCAAGGGGGATCGTGGGCTCTTGCCCAGGGACTGGGTGGCTGTTTTCCCTGGGGATTAAGCCAAGCCTTACCCAGGGAGGCAGCGTGCAGCAAGCAATTCCCGTCGCCGGTGGTGGCCAGGGGCAGCAGCCGCTGGCAGCTCGGGTCCACCGTCACCCACCAGTTGAGACGCCCTGGGGAAATTTGGGAGAGTGTGAAACCATGGAATGGCACGGGACTGGGGGGCACTGAGGGGCTCAGCCCTTCTGAAACCAAGGATGAAAACCGGCTGAACAAGCCAGGGGGTGCCTGGATAGGTGAGAAGGTACAGACCCATCCCAGGACAAAGCAACAATAAGAGGAGACTGGAGCTGTAAAACTCCCCTGGGATGCCAGGAAAAGACTGGGCTGATTTTGGGGGTCACACAAATCAGAGTTACACACAAATAGGAGCCAGGACTTCCACCCAGACCAGTTCTCCTCTATCTGTTTTTCCCCCACACCCTTTATTTCCATCCCCATAGCCCATCAGGCTGAAAATGCCTCCAGGAGGGCCCAGCACAAACAATTTCTCCAGGGAAAACCGGCCTTTTGCTTCTTCTTGGAACCAAATCTCTCTAGTTTCAGCTCTCTCATGGCTGGGTTTCCCCTGCTCACTGTTTTTTAGGCAGAATACTCCAGGATTTCTGCTGATCCCAGCAGCTTTCCTGCTGCAAATGCAAACTGACGGCGCTTTAGACTGGGAGTTTTGGGTCATTGTGGTGATTCAGGTCAACAGCGGCTAAAAATAGAAGGTAGGAAAAAGTGCCCAGTGAGCCCAGTGTGGCTGGAGGTTCAGCCCTTCCCAAGGGAGAGAAGCTGGGCTGGATCAGGACTCTGAGCCCCTCAGCCCGTGTCTCACCCTGCCCTCAACATCCCTCCTTGGCTGCCATTATTTTCCAGGAGTTTTTGGATCCTGTGCAATAGGCAGGTTTTTTCGGCTGGATGAGGCTGTTTAGGCTTCCAAGTTGTATTTAAATTGCTCCTGCAGGAAACCAAGCCTTTCCCATCGTTTCCAAAGAGCCTCTCTTTCCTCTGGAGCGCGATCCCTTCCAGGGATCCCAGCACACAAACATGGCGTTTCTGAAAACGCTTTGTACAACCTCAGGGAGAGCAGCTGGAGAGGAGCTAAAGGCAGAAAGCAGGGCTTAAAACATCCCCAAACACTAGAAAACAAAACCCCACTAAGTTCAGTGTGACACAGGCAGGTCGTTCTTGTCCCCAGCACCAGGAAAGGGACCCGCCAGAGCTGGAAGCGTTCCACGCTGAGCCTGAGGACAATGGCTCTGCACGGAGAAGCCGGCTGTTCCCTCAATATCGCTCCTGGCACGGCAGAGCTGGGAGCCTGGCCAAATGGCCCAGGGCCAGGGGAGCAAACACGGCGCCTCACAGGAGCTGTCCCACACGTGATGCTGCAAGGGGCAGCACCCCGAGCTCCTTCTTGGTCGTTTTCCCCCCATTCCTGCCGGATTCGATGCTCTTTTCCACTCGGCGTGTCCGGCTGCTGCTTCAGAGGCTGTGCAACCTCTGCCCGAGTGGGATCTGAGGGGACACACCTTGGAGAGGTATTTCTGTGCCCGAGTGTTTGCACTGACTGCAGTTACGCAAGAGAAGTCGTCTCCAAAGGAACCACACGCCCAGCCCTCCCCTCCCAATGTTTTGCTTCTGTCAAGGCGGCGGAAAGGCCAAGAGGCTGCCCAGAAATATTGAAAACAACACGTTTCTCTCTTAAGAGCCAGCCCTGAGATCTCTGCAGGGAAATCAACTGGATTTAGGAGCCTCAGGGATCTTCCCCAGAATGGCCATGGTGGCAGCGGATGTTCTGCATGCAGGAAAAGTCCACTGGCACCCAGAGGCTCCCTCAGCATCCAGCACCATGCCCCTGTGTTACCCCACAGAACACCTGTTTGTCCCCACGGGGTGTTTGGGGAAATCCCATTGTATCTTCCAGCAGGAGCCACCTGAACAGGACACGGCAACGGGAAGGAACCGATGGCTCCACCCAGCCTGAAGGGAGGATTGCCTCATCCAAACCACAAATGGCTCCCCTAAGGCTACTGGGAATCCACTCTCGCTGCTGCTTCCTGACACAGGGAGTGTCCCAGGGATTGCTCCTGAGGCCAACATGAGGGATCCAACATGGACATGGACATGGTTCACTGCCCTTTGTGGCAACCAGAGACCAACAGGGTTCTCCCCTTGGTCGAGGTGAAGGACCAGGATTGGGATCTTTCAGTTCTTCATGTTTTTCCCCACTAATATCCTCAGGTGAAGCACCATGGACTGCTCCTCACTGTGTGCCACAAGCAAACCCACTCTGCAGCTTCCCACCTCAGAGCAAGGCCTGATTCCTGATCCACAGGGGTTTGTGCCAAGGGATGCCGAGGCTCCACTGAGGGTTTCAGCTCCACCAAGACCTTTCCATACCACTCCAAGCACATTCAAAGCATTCCCAGAGGATCTCACTGAAGTTTACAGCCGCTCTGAAAGCGCTTACTCTGCCAAAATGGTGTAACAGGACCTCTGAATACATGGGGAAGAGGATCTGAACATTTATTGGGCTATAAAATATTTCCTTAATCCCCTAAGGATGGCGTGTGCTAAATTAATAACGGGAGTCTCTGTAGATCACAGCACCATGCTCAAAACCCTACTTGGAATCCAGCTTGGACTATTTCATGGCTGCACTACAGCCCTTTGTTGCAGACAAAACACACAAAACACTCATTTCTAACAACCCACAGACGCTCAAGTCTCCGAAAGGCATTTTCTAAAACTCACAGTTTCTAAATTCCTTCCAGGTAACAGCATCTCAGCACACCTGGAAGCGCCCCCAGCAACCCCCATTTGTGCTGGGACACAGGAACCCAACCCCTGGCTCCGCTGGGATGAGATCTGGGGTTTGATCTGCACCAGAGCCTGCAGCTCTGCTGTCACTGCACGGCGTCGCTGTGTAATGGGATCGCTGGGATCAAGTGCTCATTCCCAAAACATGAGAATATTTCTTACAGCAACCACTAAGCAGGAGAGGGAGAAGTTGGGCCCTCAGAGTGTCTGTTACCCCTAAGGATAACTTGTTTTTCTGGTATGTGCAGTGCCACAGAAACAGCGAGGGGTGTAAACCCTCCTGATATCCCTCACGGCGTCCTGCCCCTGCCCACAGGAACCTTCCTGGTGCCAGGGATGAGGTTTTTCCGTGCCAGCATGGATGTCCCCCTCATTCCCTCATTTACAGATCCCCTGGCAGCTCTACAGGAACCTGATGGGAAGCAAAGCAAGGGGTTCCTACCCAGGCACCCAGCAGACACTGGAACAGCAGCATCAACCTCCAAGGTCTGTGATCAACAGAGAATTTGTCAGCAGGACAAATTCCTGTGTGACACAGGAATTCCCTTTTCCCTGTCTCTCCGTGGGACCAGCAGGACGGAGCACTGGGATGCTCCAGGGGTGAGGCAATGCCAGTTTGGGGGTGTTTCCCCTCTCAGCTGTGCACAGTGACAACAGCCCTGGCTTATTTGCACTCAGTTTCCACGGGTGAAGGGAAGCGGCTCCTACTCAGCCCTCGCACCAGGTCATGAAAACGACGGAATGATTCCCTGTTGGACATGCGCTATCCCGGGGTGTTCCCGTGGGTGACACTCCCCAGCTGCCCACGGCACGTGCCACCAGCGCTGGCATCCAGCACTCACCAGCCTGCTCCAGTGCTACCAGCATGGACTGCTCGATAAGGTCCCGCTCGATGAAGCTGCGGAAATCCTCGGGGTACACGGTGAGGTCGGGCAGCTGGAAGGTGCAGATGGGCATCTCCAGCAGGTGTTCACTGCTGCTGCTGCCGTTGCTGGAGACGTGGGAACGGGCCAGGGACACGATGGTGGAGCTGGCGTGGGAGATGCCGCGGGACAGGCGCTTCTCTGGGGGAAAGAAGGGAGAGCAAACTGCGCAGTGAGGCAGGAGCAGCGAATCCCGGAGCGGCCGGATCGCTGGGGCACGGGAGGTTTGGCAGATCCCTCTGGCTCTGGGACGCTGACCTTGCACGATGTCATCCTGGCGCTGCAGCGGGGGCCTCCCCGCCCGCCCCACGTCCCGCTCCGGGGGCCGGGAGCCGCGGCCCTCGTTGAAGGAAGGAGGGAGGTTCCCCGCGTGCACCTGCCGCAGCTGCTCGAAGTCGCTCAGCGCCGCGCTCAGGTCCCAGTTCTTGCCTGGACGGGGAAGGGAGCAGAGCCGGTCACCCTCACCCAGCAGGGAAACCGAGGCACTTCCTAAACATCTGTGGCGGAAACTATTCCAGCTCCCTCGCCCTCTTCCAACCCTTCTTCCTCTCTTCCAGGCCTCAATTCCCTCACCCTTTTCCAACCCTTTTTCCTCTCTTCCAGGCCCCAGCTCCCTCACCCTCCTCCAACCCTTTTTCCTCCCATCAGCCACCCCAGGCACTTCCCTCCTTATTCCCAGTTTTCCATACCTTCAAGGAGGTCTCTGGCCAGTCCTGGCTCTGCCCCCGTTGAGCGAACAAAATCCGACAGGACGATGTCCATAGCCAAGGCCAGACGGAGTCAGCGGCACCGGATCGGCTCCTCAGCATCAATCTGGGAATGATACCAAGAGCAGATTGCACATCCTGACTGAAAATGAGCCGAGGGGGGATGTAAACCTCCCCCTAAAAATTAACTGTGCTCCGGGACTGCTGGTTCATTCCTTGAGAAATGGGAGAACAACACCCACTTCGCTCTAGCCAACAACGGGCATTTCCGTGGAAAATTCACCAACTAAACCCAATTCTCATCTCAAAGGTGGTGGGGTTCTTCTTTCCAAATTAGGAGTAAGGACCCAAGAATAAATTATATAATAAATGAATACTTGGGAGCAATGAGAAAGCAGAAAGTTTCTCTTGTACATTTACAGGGAGCAAATCCCTGCCCCATCCCACTCCAAGCATGTGAGGCAGGGAAAGGGCAGTAAAGACAAAATGCTAGAATTAGGAGATGCGTCCTAAGGAAAATACATTTTTAAAAGCCCCTTTCAAGACACAAAAAAACCAAACCAAACAATCCCAGTTACTCTGGCAGACAAAATCAATGTCCAGACAAAGCTCCTTTCCACTCCAGAGCGCCTTGCCAGGCTCCTTTGACTCCAGCGCTCCTTCCCAGAAGGGAACAAAACCACAGATCTATCCCATAAATCTGGATTTTGTCGGGTGCTGAGCCTGCGGAAGGCGTGTGCTCCTGCCATGCCTTCAAATCCTGATTTTCCGCATTCCTCAGGGCAGAGAGGGAAAGGAAGAGCAGCCTCATCCGTGGGAGTCTGGATGGGCAAAGCGCTCCGTGGAATTCGGTGCTTTGTGGTTAAAGGCTGGGATGAAAATTCTGCCATCAAGGAGCAGAAAAGAATGGGAAAAGAATTTATGCCCAGCTGAAAATCTGGAAGGGAGAGGGAGAAGGCTGGGAGAGGGAGGTGCTGGTGTATTGGGCATGAGCACATTTCAGGATTGTGTGGAATATGAACTAATCTGGTTGATTTCCTGGTTTATTTCCAGGGAAAAAAAGTCTCTTTTTCAGGATTATCCCTAAATATGGCCAAAACCTTCCTTGGCACCTTGAAATGTTTTTTTTTCCAAGATTATCCTTAAAGGTGGGTGAAATTCCCTAACAGCACAACTCCCCAAAAGCAACTGTTACATCCGGTCTTTAACCTGGAATTCCTTGGCTTTGCTGGAGAAACACCATTCCCAGTCTCACAAGTGTCATTATTAAATTCCTCCTCACAGAAAAGCTCCGTGTTCCTTCACTGCTGGAGCAAACCGGGAGCTGCGTCGGGAGATGCCAAAGCCCAGCACATTCCAGGAGCAGGATCTGGCAGTGATTCCTGCTCTTACTCCTCCAATTTAGGGAACATCCCTAATTAGGAGCCGCCACGTTTGGATCCTCTAATCCCTGGCAAGAGCTGCAGAAACAAGGAGCAGCTCCAGGATGAAACCGGCTGCGATAACGGGTAAAGCTTCCTTCAGGTGGGCGTGGAATTCCAACGAAAATGAAAACTCAGCACACGCGGCGGAGGTTTGGGGAGGGAACAAGCAGCACATCCCACCCCCTCGTCCACGGCATTCCGAACTCCCGCCTGCACAAAAATGCCAGGGAAAACACAGATGGAAAACTCTGGGTCCGACGAGGCGGCGATGGGATTGTTGGAGGTTTATTGAGGGATCCGACGGAGAAATGTCCCCACCCCAGAGTTATTGATTATTTCCTTTCCCTGTGGAAGGGAAACGCTCTCTTCTCTTCCCTCCTTCCAGAACAGGTTGAAAATATGAGCCCAGGTAGGAAATCCAACCCCTGGGAGATCCACAACTGCAAATCCATCCCTCAGCGATGGAGCAGGGGCTGAGCACACCCCAAAGCCCCCAGGAGCACACGGGGATGCAGCACGGCTGGATGCAACCCAAAGTGAGCTTTCCTGGCACATTCCAACCAGAAATATGCAGAAAACACGTATTTAGGACTAAGCCCATTTATTCCTGTGGTCCCAGTGATCCCAAGAGTTCTCTGCAGGACACACCAGCAGGCTTTTCAGCAATGTTTAAAAAATATGCCCCCACATTTCCACAGGGCCTGAGCACAGCAAGGCTCCTGACAGAAGTGAGGAGTGCTCAGCCGTGCTGGACCAGGAGCTGGAGCCTCATGCAAACAGCATTCCATGGTTACATGCCCGTGGGAAATGAGTGAAAGGCCCATCCCAACGTGCCCAACACTGACACCAACCTTCAGCCTTCCAGGCAGCAGGAATCTGCCCAGTTCTGCCTTTGGGAATGGGGCAAAGCCGAGTTTAGTCAATCCTGGCAGCCTGCAGATCCCTTCCTAACGGGAATTCAGAGCTTTAACATCACACGTCCATCCAAAATAAGGGGAAAGTCACAAACCCCACCCCAGAGCCTCCTCTCTCTCGCTGCCTCTGGCCTCTCCTAGGGCAACACCAATGGTCACATGCCAGGTTTGGGAAGGGACTCAGCAGGAGCATGTGGAGCATCCCGGCCCTCCGCAGGCAGGACCGTGCTCCCTGCCCTGACATCATCAGAGAAGCCAGGAAACCATGGGAGGAATTCAAGAGGACACAAAGTCCAAGAGCTCAGTGTCTCTTGGCTCCACCCTGGGGGGGAAATAAACCATTGGGAACACTGAAATGAAGCAGTTCACCAGAACCAACCGTGAAGCAGCAAAACTGGATCCATTCAAAGTTGCAGACTGGAATTTACGGGGCTTTAATTCCCTTATTTTGTTAGATCTCAATCATGCTGAACACGCTGCAGAAACAGGAAATAATTCTCTTTGTTAGGGCCAAATCCTGACCCAAGGTCGGCCACGACCGGTGGCTCCAGCGTGTTTATAAAGATACATCCAGAAATATTTTAGGAGCAACAAACTGACGTCTCTCCCCCGGATCTGCCACGTGATGTTTTGCTGAGGGCAGGAACCAAGCTGGGAGCCAGGACTCCACTCCCAGGGCTCTGCTCCTGGCCCAGCCCCTCTGCCACATCCCGTCCCCACGGGGACACGGGGAACCCCCAGGCCAGACCCTCAGGGAGCTGCAGGTGAGGCAGGAGGTGCCCAAAAATCCATGGGAGATTTAACCCTGCCAGACCCACACGGATGTTTTTGCTTCCACCATCAGGGAGCTGCAGCAGAGTGGCAAACCAGCACATATCAAACTCCTAAACCCCAAATCCTCCAAAACTCTGGAATCTGGCAGCACTCAGGGCTAAGCAGGGGGGTCCTGAGGGGAAAGGCCACACTGGGACCTGCAGGTGGGACATGGCAGCAGCTCCAACCTGTAACAATGAGAAAAATGAGCTTCTCCACCAGCTCCAAGCGAGCACGTCCTGATGCTCCTGAAGGAGGTTTCTGGCTTCCTCCTGCTCCCCAGAATGGTGGGGGCTGCCTCCATCCCATCCCAGATGCCTGTCCTGGTCCAGCAAGTTACCTAACACGGCCAGAACAGCCACACGCCGCGCCGGGATTAACGGCACCGTCCTGACCTGACACCTGTGCTGTGGTCACTAAGCTCCGTCTGGAAACGCTGGATGGGACACAGACCACGCAGCTCCTGCCTCCTCCAGGATGGGAATCAATCAAAACCCGGCTCATCATCATCATCATCAACAAAAAACAGTTATTCCTGATTAAACTGATGGCGCAGGACAGCGCTGAAGCTCATCAACCCCTCGGACCGAAGGAGGGGTGTTGGAGTGCAGAAGGAAGCCAGTCCAAGAGGGAAGAGTGGGGATGTTTGGGAACAGATGGCACAGGCAGCTGTGGCAGTGCTGGATGTGGCTCTGTGGCTGCACCTCACGCCGGGTAGGAGCAGCTCTCCAAGATTCTGGGAACTGCAGGCTCTGGAACCTCTGTCGGAGTTTTAGCACAATCCAAAAGGACAGCACATAATCCCCACAAATGAGCTTTTCCAAGCAGGGAAAAGGGACTCCTAAAACCACACCGGCGCCAAGGAGTTGGAGCAGGAGTGAAGCAACAGTTATGGAAATCATCCCATTTTTATAAAGCTTCAGTGCTTCAATGAACAGCTTTATCCCATTTTTATCCAGAGCTCCAGCTGCTTCCCAGTGCTCCAGACACAGCTGGGCTCCTCCCAATACCCAGGTCATCCTGAACCTGGGGCTGAAGAACCCACCAGATTGACACCTCCAAGACAGATAAAAGCTGAACAAGTCTCCAGCACAAACACAGCAGCTCCATCACAATCCAGGCTCTGTCCCACCATCATCACCCTTCCTGGTTACCAATTCCTCTCGCTCCCAATATTATAGGATTCTCTAATGAAGCACTGACTACAAACTCAGTTCTCTCAGTGTCTGCACCAAAGAAATTCCCTCTGAGCCAAGTTCTCCTTAAACCAGGCCGTGACTATTTCCAGCCTGACGCTGGTTCTCTGCAGGAGCTGGGCCCAGCACACGCTGTCCTTGCCTGTATCCCAGGGGATGCTCCAAGTGTCCCCTCTGCAATCCAGGCCACAGCAGCTTCATCACCAATTCCGCACGTTTTCTCCCCAGAATGTTTCAACCCAACGCTCCTCCCGCCGGGAAAATCCATTTGCAGTCACTTGCAGGGATGAGTTTAGGGTGTAACTCAGGACTGTCAGAGCTGAAGTGTCAATTTAGGGCCAGATCATCTCCCAGAGCTCCCCCATGGACAGCAGAGCCACATCCCGGCACCGAGTGGCACGGATTCACCACAAACGCCAGCAAAAAATTAAATAAATTCCAACAGAAAACCTAACCAACCAATACTAAGGCACCAGGAAGAGCAGAATCCCGAAGTTTAAGTGATTTAGGCACACGGCTCCTTTCCCCATCCCCAGCCGTGCTCCGTGCCATGGGATTTGGATGCTCCTGCCCACACCAGGGGCTGACAAGGGTCTCACACCTGGAGCATGTAGGAGGGATGCCTGGATCCAGCCCTGGATCCTGACAGCCACACCTTCAGACACATTCTGCACCCACAAGTGGGCACATCATCTCCACTCCAGAAGTTTTTTTAGCACAAAACCATCTTTAAGTAGCTTAAACATCCCATTTCCACAAAAAACTACTCAGGAAGATAAAACCCAGCGGTCCCAGTGATTCAGAGCAAAGAATCCCGGCTGGAAATTTGGACTTTCCAGCTCCATGACTTCAGCAAACAACAAAGCCATTACAAACCCCGAGATCCCGGGTCCCGGCTCCCACCCTGGAGCCGCCCCGAGTACCAATTTCACCGACAGGAAAGCCGAGGGGCCTCGCAGCATTCCCGGGGCGTTGGGATCCAACCCAGCTCCCGGGAGGCTCCGTCCCGCTACCCTGAGTGACTGCCAAGGCCTGGGAACAGTTTCTCCCTGGAGTTGGGCATCGTCCGGGGCTGGGGCCGTGAGCGGCTCCTCGCCCGCATCGACAACACGGAGACCGGCGAGGCAGCCGGGAATCGGCCAGACGAGGAACTTTCCCTTTCCTCGTGGATCGGGACTCGCGAACTCCAGGGTTATTCCTGAGCTCATGTTTCGCTGCCCACGGACCCGAGCCCGGCCGCTCACGGCTGTCCCCGGCCCGGCAAGGGACCCCGGGAACGACCCCGTCCGGATATCCCGGCGCTCCCAGGGGAAAACAAGTACCAAGAGGAGAATTATTTGGCCCCAAGTCGCCGGGACCAGGAAAATATCGCTCCCCTGCCCCAGTGGCAGCCGGGGTCGTCCCCTCCCCGGGGAGCCCCGAACCGCGGGGGTGAAGCCGCCGCCCGGCGGTGGCTCCAGCGGCGGGACAGCCCGGGGGGCTCCGCGCCTGGAACGGGACGGG
>VYXD01011434.1:53899-69214 GCA_013397195.1 Hylia prasina | reverse complement strand
GCGGAGGGCGGCGGGGCCGGGAGCCGGGCCCAGCGCCGCCGTGACGGGCGCTGCTCCCCTGCCGCCCTCAGACCGGTGCCGTGAGCGTGGTGTACACCCAGTCCGAGATCCTGCAGCGCGAGGTTTATCTCTTCGAGCGCCTCGACTCGCCCAACAGGGAGCCCATGAAGCACCTCAAGGCCATCTGCTTCCTGCGGCCCACCAAGGTACAGGGCAGGAGGGAAGGAAACGGCCTCAGATGGTGCTGGGGAGGTTCAGGTTGGATATTCAGGAAAATTCCTTCATGGAAAAGGTTGTACCTGGCACAGGGCAATGGTGGAGCCGCTGTCCCTGGAATTGTACAAATCCGTGTGGATGTGGCACTTGGGGGTCGGTGGTGGCCTTGGCAGTGCTGGGACAATGGTTGGACACCAAGATAGATCTCAGAGGCTTTTCCAGCCCTAACAATTCCATGATTCCGTGTTCCTTAACTCTGCCCTCCCTGGTGCTGTTCCCATCCAGGAGAACGTGGAGCTCCTGGTGCAGGAGCTGCGAAGGCCCAAGTACAGCGTCTACTTCATCTGTGAGTATGAAGAGTCCAGGGGTCCTGCAGGTCCATAAATCTGTGACAGGCTCCGCATCCCAGTGTGGATGGGACAGGCTTCACACCTCAGTGCAGACCACACCACACCTTCCTGTGCTGGGTCTATCAGGCAGTGGCTTCCCACACGTCCTGCTCATGCCACGGAATGTTCCATGAGTTTGGGAATGAAGCAGAATGACTCCAGCTGGTTTGGGCTTCAAGTCCAGTCCTCCAGCCCAGGAATTAGTCAGTAGGATCCCAGGAATTGGGTGAAGTGGCCTCTAGATGTCATTGTGGCTCTGCGGCGGGACCAGGCGCTGGGGAGATGGACAGGGAGGTCCTGGGAGCATCCCTGGGAGGTGGCTCAGAATTCCAGCACCTGCAGGTGCAGGCTTAGAGGGTCTCTGCGGGATCTGCTCCTGCTCTGGAGCAGATCAGATTATGCTGTCCCACACGTGGAGCCCCACTGTCCCTTCCCTGTTTGCTCCCAGATTTCAGCAACGTCATCAGCAAGAGCGATGTGAAGGCTTTGGCCGAGGCCGATGAGCAGGAGGTCGTGGCTGAAGTCCAGGTGAAGTTTGGCTGTTTTAGGTAGATCTAAACCCAAAAGCAAAAGGAATGTCCAGGCTGGCAGACGCTGGGAGCAGAAGGGTTGTTGCTTCCAACTGGTGCATGACAGGCCTGGGTGGGAGAAGGGATGGACACAAATGTGGGATGAAGAGGTAAAAGAAAGAAAAGGTCCCATTTCTCTGTGCAGCTGCTGCTCTTCTTGGTGTCTCACAAGGTGCTGCCAAGTTCAAATCCATGTAGATGTGGCACTTGGGAACATGGGTTAGTGCTGGCCTTGGCAGTGCTGGAGGGATGGTTGGACACGATGGTCTTAAAGGGCTTTTCCAAAGTCACTAATTCCATGATTCCATGTTTGTGGTGCTGATGAAGAGCTGGGCACTGGAGCAATGCACAAACGGGAGGGGAGTTGTCAGTGAGGTCGTGAGGTTTGGGATGGAGGAAGGAACAGTGGTCTGAGCCAACGTGTCCAGGTGGTGGCTGGGGCTGGGTGGCCAGTGCTGGCACATGGCTGTGGCCAGGGTCAGACACACAGGACTGTCCCGCTCCCCTCCCCAGGAGTTCTACGGCGACTACATTGCAGTGAACCCACACGTCTTCTCCCTGAACCTCCTGGGCTGCTGTCGGGTAGGAACGTGGCGAGTTGTCCTTGCACTGGGCAATGCTTAGCCCTCATAAACCAGGGAGGTGGGGGGCTGTCAGAGGGGCCACACGGGGGGAATGGGTCTTGGCAAGGAAAGGAATGCTGGGGAGTTTGGGTTCAGCCCCTGGGTACCTGCTGCTCCAGTGCAGCTGTGCATTCCTGTGAGACTTCAGGGCTTAGAAACGAGGGTGTGGGAAAGTTTGGGACTGGTGCATCCCTGTGAGGTGCAGCCTTTCCTTCCAGGGCCGCAGCTGGGACCCGGCTCAGCTCACCAGGACAACCCAGGGGCTCACTGCTCTGCTCCTGTCCCTGAAGAAGTGCCCCATGATCCGGTACCAGCTCTCCTCGGAGCCAGCCAAGCGCTTGGCCGAGTGCGTGAAGGTGAGAGGAACCCACAGCACATCCCTTTGGGATGAATTCAGTTTTGGTTAGTTTTCTTACATGTGGCTCCACTGTTTTCAGTCAATTCCTGTAAATTCCGTCATGTACTTTGGGGCCCAGCACTGGGCAGGTCATGTCCTGCTCTGCTCCCAGCTGGAGTGCAGCATTCCTGGGAGCAGTGTCCCAGTTCCCTGGAGCCTTCGGCTCCTCCCTGGCAGCACAGGCAGCACCCTCCCTTCCCTCTGTGCCTAAGTCCATCCTGACAGGGAGCCTTTTCCAGGTGTTCAAGTGGGATTTTTCCCGTTTCTCCACAGCAAGTGATCACGAAGGAGTACGAGCTGTTTGATTTCCGGCGCACCGAGGTCCCTCCCCTGCTCCTCATCCTGGACCGGTCGGACGATGCCATCACCCCCCTCCTGAACCAGGTGAGTCACACCCAGGTGTGCCAGGCTGGGGCAGGGGTGGGATTCCTGCAGCAGATGGAGTTCTACCCCTAGCAAGGCCATGTAGGAGAGAAAAGAGTTGCTTCCCCCCCGCCAATCCCTGCAAAATCCCTCTTTTATCCCCTGGCTGGGTTTTCCAGACCTGAGTGGGGGTTGTTTGTGCTGGCTTCAGTGGCAGATGGACCCAGCACCTTGGAAAACGGGGCCCCTGGCACTTCCATGTGGTTTCTGGTGCCCCAGTGCCTTGCAGGGCCTTTCCCAGGGGTTGTTTGTCAGGCTGTGGGCAGCACGTGGCTGTCGAGTGACCTTGCCCTGCTGAGTCTCCCTCTGTTATCGACGGCTGCTGGGTTTGCTGGGAGCTGTTGGGTTTATTTGTTCCATGCTGTGCTGCAGATCCTGGCAGGATCTGTTGGTCTGCATTTCTGTGGGGTTCCCTTGGAACCTGGGGATCAGGGGCTGGGTGGGATCAGCAGCCCCAGAGCTGCTGTAACACCTGCTCTGCAGGAGCTGGAGGTGACATCTGTGTCACAGAGGGGTGTGGCTGTCACAGGCCAGCTCACACCTGGTTTGTGGTGTTTAGGACTGTGCTCAGCATCAGGCGTTACCCTGCTGTTTCAGGATTTCCTATCCCAAAGAGATTCCCAGGGATGTAAATGGAGTGTTAGGCGTGGCAAGGCTCTGATCAGCTGTCACTGTTCTCTCTGGGTTATTATTAGACTTCTCGAGATAAAAATAGAAACTCCTGATATGCAGAAATGCTCCTGCCAGTGGAGCACGTAGGGAATTCTGCAGTGGAACTGTGGGACCTCTCCCTGCCTGGGCAGAAAGTTGGGGGTTTTGGTGGCCAGCAAAGGTGCTGGAACAGCAATGTTAATCCCCATCCCTCTTCAGTCTCTTTTGAAGGTACCTGCAGGAATTCCTGATCTGGTGGGAGGTGTCCCTGCCATGAACAGGATGGGTTTAATGTCCTTTCCAACCCAAACCATCCCATGATACTGTGATTCTGGAGTGGCCCTGGAGGGTTTATTTTCATTGGAACGTCCAGGCTGGTTTGAGGGACGCACTCCCGGCCTCTGCTCCGTGTCCTGCGGTAGCAGGAGCAGCTCTGGCTGGGTTCAGCTGAAGCCCATTGATTTCCCAGTGCTGTGTCTCAACAAGGTCATCCCTTTGCCTTCCTCTGTCCCCTGGCAGTGGACGTACCAGGCCATGGTCCACGAGCTGCTGGGGATCAACAACAACCGCATCGACCTGTCCCGCGTGCCGGGGATCAGCAAGGACCTGCGGGAGGTCGTCCTGTCAGCCGAGAACGATGAGTTCTATGCCAATGTAGGTGTCCCAGGGGGATTCACCAGCACCCAGATCCGGGGGTTTGCCAGGGGAAAGGAGCCAGTGATGTTTGATAAATAGGGCACAATACAAGCGTGTCCTATTTGTGTCTTGATTTCAAACCCTGCTGCCGATTTTGGGGGGATGGAGCCGCCTTCTCCCAGCTGCTCAAGGCTTTTCCTTGGTCAAGACTCTCTCAAGTGAGTTTCCCTCTGCTTCCTGGTTTTTTTTTCCACACAGAACATGTACCTGAACTTCGCTGAGATTGGCACGAACATCAAGAACCTGATGGAGGATTTCCAGAGGAGGAAGCCAAAGGAGCAGCAGAAGCTGGAGTCCATCGCCGATATGAAGGTACTGACAATGTCCATCCCATCTGTGTCCCATCCTTTAATGTTAGGAATAAATAAAAAGTACATCCCTCCCAGAAATCTCCTGGTAATGAGAGCAGAGAAGTCCTGTGAGCTCTTGGGATCAAGGTGTCTGATCCTCTGCACACCTGCACAGGGAATTTGTACATTTTACGGCTGGCTGCACACATCCTCTATCTCCTGCTTTTCCCTGGAAGCACCCACTGCCTCAGTTTCCCATCACAGGCCTTCGTGGAGAACTACCCCCAGTTCAAGAAGATGTCAGGCACGGTGTCCAAGCACGTGACAGTGGTGGGGGAACTGTCCCGGCTGGTGGCAGAGAGGAACCTGCTGGAGGTGTCAGAGGTGGAGCAGGAGCTGGCCTGCCAGAGTGACCATTCCAGTGCCCTCCAGGTACTCATGCTGGCTCTGGGTCAGGGTTTCATCCCCTCACTCCCTTGGGATTTGATGCTGGGAGGCAGTGGGAGCTCTGTGTGTGGATACCCTGCAGGGAGGGACGCTGGATGCGGAATTGCTCCTCAGTGCTCAGCTCAGATGGGAATGAGTCATCGTTAATAACTGGCTTGAGAAGCATCTTTGCAAATCCTGTCCTTACATCCCACAGTCCAACATTCTTTCATTATACTCAGGCAGTTGGCTTCTGGCAGGCACCAGGATAAAACACCCTCACACGCCATGCAGGAGCTGATGTGTTTGTTGGGCAGGAGAAGAGCTGGAATCCATGGATTGTCTTTAGTTTTTTTTTTTTTTTAAGAAAAAACACTGGAAAATCTCTTAGATCCAGGATTTCTTTGGCAGAGAGGCCTGGAAAAGCTGGAAAGAGGGTCTGTGACAGCTGCACGTGGCCCCTTGTGCCAGGAGCAGGGTCTGGCAGAGTCAGTGGTGATGGATTCAGGCTGGTGCTCAACAGCAGCTTTGGGATGGGGCTGGCTCAGAGCAGGGTTGGAGCAGCCACTCAATTCTGAGAAATGATTCCTTGATTTTCAGTAGCAGAGGGGGATTCCCAACATTTAACAGACCCCTTCATGGCACTGGGGAGGCAGAGGGACTGGGAAATGAGGGAAAACATCTCCAGCAGGTTTGAGATCAGTTTCTTCCCCACCTCTGTGACTCTGAACTCCAGGTGGGGGCCGAGGGGATAACACTGGACTGTCCCCAGAGGTGGAATGTGCTCCCATCCCCTGGGCTGATGCTTCCCTCTGGACCAGCAAGTGTAGGGATGGGATTCCATAGCTGCTGTCTGGCAGGATTTACATGGCTGAATATGGAACTGGGAATGCAGCCAGAAATGTGTTTGCTGGAAGCAGCCTCTGAGGTCCTCATGCTGTATCACTGTCTCCAGCTCAGGTTGTTGCAGTTTTAAAAGTCAAATACTCCCAGTCTGCTCCCTCCCTGTGCCATAAGCCATGATTTTTCATGGAATATACATAGCACAGAGCTGGTGCCAGGTGAATCGTGGTGTTCCTGGGGTCACCTTGGTCCTGCTCTACACAGTGTTTCTGCAGTTTCACAGCAGAAATGCTGCCTCAGTTTCCTCACAGTTTCCTTCCAACCCTGTGCCTGAAGAGGCCTGTTGTATTTCCAGCAGTTGAGGGCACTGGAAGACATGCAGCAGCTTGGAAGTAAATGGAAACCCCTCTAAGTGGGATCTTTGTCCCTGCAGCCACCCTGCCCTGGGCTGTCCCTGCTGCAGCTCCCAGTGGCAGCGAGAGGGGCAAGGCCACGGGACAAGAAGCAGCAGCCAGAGCCCAGAATAAGGGTGGAATTGTTCTCCACTGATGTCACTTCAGGGATTGCTGGATCTCTTGGGCCCCCCAGTCCATGACATTTGGGTTCTTCCTCCCCTGGGCTCTCATTAACCCTGACACAGAGCATGAGCCCTGGGAGCTGAATGGAGGGTTGGAATCCCGGCTCCTCCCATGGACAATGGCTGTTCTGTTCTCTGCTTCCTGCTGGTCTTGGCACTGCCAGCACAGGAACCTCCCTGGGCCTCCAGCCCTCCCTCCCCTCACAGGTGAATTCCTGACCTTGAATGGTGAAATTCCTCTTGATCCTCCTCACAGCCAGGATTTTATGCTGTGTTTTTGTCACTAGTCAGCATTAGTCAAATAGATTCCAGCAAACATCGGGGCCAGGGCAGTGAATCCAGCAGCAGATCAGGAGTGATAACAGATCCCTGCTCTTCCCTGTAGCTGGGATCTCTCTTTCCATGCTTTAATTCCTTCCCTCCTTTGCTTCCAAATGTGCAGTTTGTTCCTCCACACCTCACATCCAAACGTTTGCTGAGACTTTGATGCCTCTGCCTTGCACCTTCCAAAAGGAAACGGAGTTGGAGGGATTGCCTGAGGGGTTTGCAGAGCCAGTATAGCGGTGGAACCCTGTGGGGTGTCTCTGCTCAAGCTGCCAAGGCCCAGGCAGAGCTTGGAGGTGTCTGAAAATGCTTGTGCACAACTTCCCCCCTTTCTGCAGCACCACAGGGGGCTCAGGACCCATCAAAGGTCAGGGTTGTGAATTCCCAGCTCGATGGAAAAGACCCAAAACCAACTTGTACTCCAGTAAATCCACCCTGAGGAGCCGGGCTGTGGGGCTTTATGCCACAACTGGATCCTCTTGCATTGCTCCCGTGTGTCAGCGTTGTTGCTGGGCAGTGAAACCACTCTGATAAGCGACAGCGATAAGTGACTGCTAAACGACCGATAAGACACCAGCGAAGGCAGTCTCAGGCTGCGGGCACCGGAGCAGTCCCGGCATGGCCCCGGGCCCCTGAGGGGCACCGAAGCAGTCCCGGCGTGGCCCCGGGCCCCTGAGGGGCACCGGAGCAGTCCCGGCGTGGCCCCTGAAGGTGCCGTGTGTCCCGCAGAGCGTGCGGCGGCTGCTGCAGAGCCCGCGGGTGTCGGAGCTGGACGCGGCGCGGCTGGTGATGCTCTACGCGCTGCGCTACGAACGCCACGGCAGCAGCGGCCTCCCGGCGCTGCTGGAGGAGCTGCGCGGCCGCGGCGGCGGCACCGACAGGTACCGCAAGGTAACCCCGGGGTGGGGCAGGTACGGCGAGGTAAAGGTAACCCCCACAGGATGAGGGAGTCGCTGCTTTTTGGGGTGAAACCTGCCTGCTCCCGGTCAGCCCAGGGCTGTGTGGTTGCTCTTGAGTTCGGCTGGGACCTGTGGGTGTGGCTTTAAAAGGTTTTTTTTTTAATAAGTGGCTCGATTTTCGCGTCCTAAATCAGCGGTGTCGGGGGTTGGACTCCAGAGGTGCCTTCCACTCCTATCCAGTCTGTGATTCTGTGATATTATGAAGGATTTAAAAGTGAAGGGGTGGCGGGAGCCTGCTGGGAGGGGAGCGTGGCACGTACATGGGCCTGGGACGTGCTTCCTCTCTTCTTTTCCTCCCCCACTTTCCCCAGCTTCTGCAGCACAGGCAAGTGGCTGCAGCGAAGGGCTGGGGATGGAGAGGAGCCGGCAGGGAGGGAGCAGGCGGCAGTGCCAGGAGCAGCTGGGGAGGAGGTGGAGGAGCGGGATGATGTCAGCCCGTGTGGAGGAGCTGCTGCAGGCGATGGAGATGAAGCCTCTCCCCAAGCAGGAGGGTCGGGGCGGGCTGGGGGATGTGGGGGGGCCGCCACTCTGCCCCCTCAACGCCGTGAGCAGTGGGATGGATCAGCTCCGCGGCTCCTTGTCCCCATTCCGCACCTCCACGAGGTGCCTGCAGTGACTTCACAGCCTGGAAGGAGCTCCCAGGCTGACAGGGTTCCTGCCCTCTCCCTGCACAGCTGGTGTCTGCCGTGGTGGAGTACGGAGGGAAGCGGGCCCGAGGCAGTGACCTGTTCAGCCCCAAGGACGCTGTGGCCATCACCAAGCAGTTCCTCAAAGGCCTGAAGGTACCGAGCTGCCCTGGGGACACAGGGACAGGCTCAACCAAAAGTGCAGCCCCGAGGAGGAGCAGGGCTGGCAGGAATGCTGTGGGCTACTGGCTCAGGGCTGGGGTTTCACAGAGAGGGCAGTGGCTTCAGGGCCTGATTCCACTGAGAACAACGGGGACGAGCTGCTGGAGAGCTCCTCTATCCCAAACTGTACCTGCTGTGCCTCTGCTGATGCTCCTTCCTTGCTGGGCCACTTCCTAAAGAGCTTCTCTCTGACTGCAGGGCATCGAGAACGTGTACACCCAGCACCAGCCCCTGCTCCAGGAAACCCTGGACCAGCTCATCAAGGGAAAGCTCAAGGACAGCCAGTATCCCTACCTGGGCCCCAACACACTCCGGGACAGGTACCTGGGGCCTTTGGGGCAGAGCCTGCACTGGGATGTCCCTGGTGTCCCTGTCCCCACAGCGGGGTTGGACTGACGATGAACAGAACTGGGGCTTGGCACAGAAATCTCTTGGATGTGGAGGTCTCATATCCCCAGTATTCCCTGGAGCAGGCTCCCAGGACTGGGAAATGTCTCATCCTGGCTTGCCGTGCTGTTTTAGATGTGCCATTCCCGTTGGGAGGTTCAGGTGAAGGGTGAAACCCTCGCCCATCAGAGCTGGCTCTGTGATGGCTGTGCCATCTGGCGTTTGGGGACTGCCAAAAATAGTCCAACTGCAGCTCTCCTGCCTGAGGCAGTACTGTTCCCAATGGGAAGGGGATCCTGCTGGAGAGGGTCATGCAGACCTAGCCCAGACTCTGAGGAGACACAGGCTTTGGGTGGTTAGTGGTGCTACAGATCACGTCGGGAAAGGACCGCACTCACCTTTTCCATGAGTTTTCCCTGCTTTCCCACATCCCTTGGGCAGGGAGGAAGTGGTGGAGGATCCATGGAAATCTAGTGGCCAACATGCTCCCTCTGTGCCTGTGTCCCAACCAGGCAGCAGCAGCTTTTCTCTGGGTCATGCTGCCCCATGCAGTGATCCAAGAAATAAATCCATGGTGTTGGTCCTTCCAGAGGACTGGGAGGATGGTTACAGGAGTGGGAAGGAGCAGCTCACTTGAAAGCAGGACGTGCACAGCACACCTGAGTTTGTGTTGGGATGGAGGAAGGCGCTTCCCTCCTTTCCCCACTTCCTCTTGCTTGGCTTCTCTCTACCATCCCACATTTCCCTGCTGGCTGGGAAATGTCCCCTCAGGTGAACTGAGGCACAAATCCTGGCGGTTCCTGATCAGTCACAAGCACGAGCTGCCCTGAGCCTGGGAGCTCCCAAGGCAGCGCCGTGTCCTTGCCTGACTCCAGAATTGATCCTGATTTCCCAGCCCCAGCAGATCATGCATTAAACACGGGCACGTGGATCCACAGGGATCGGGGCGGTGCTGCTGGAGGCTGCTCAGGGCTGTGGGTGAAAGTTCAGGAGAGGAGAGGTTTTGGGGCGTTCAGTGGGTTGTTTTCATCCCAGCATGTCACAGGGATGAGGGAGGGTCTGGAGGAGGTGCCCTCTGGATGATGGATCACTTCCTCCAAGGCGCAGGGTTTATCCTTGGCTTTGTCTGAACCCAAGCTCAATATCTGTGACTGCTCCATCCCAGTGTCCAAGGCCAGGTCAGTGATGAGCTTTTAGGTCCCTTCAACCCAAACCATTCCACGATTTGTGCCTTTATCCCAGGCCTCAGGACATTATTGTGTTCCTCATCGGAGGGGCCACCTACGAGGAGGCTCTGGCTGTGTTCAACCTGAACCGCTCCAACCCCGGCGTCCGCATCGTCCTGGGTGGCACCACCATCCACAACACCAGGAGGTAAAACCCACCTCTCTGCAGATCCTGCCTGCAAAACTGCTGGCACAGCAGGAGTTTGGGATGCCCGCGGGATCCCCACGTGTGTCAGTGCCCCGGACCCAGCTCTGCTCACGGTGCCTCGGGGACAGATCCCTGAGCTGGAGGTTTTAACTTGAATTTCCGTGAGTTAAAGGGCAGGCAGGTAGAGTTTTTCTAGTTCATAACACTGGCCAGAGCAGCGCATGGGAATTCAGCACTGAATGAACCTGCAGCTGCTTTGCTGAAGGTGGGCAAAGATTCCTGTCACTATGGAATTCCCAGCGGGAAATGTCTGCTTTACAAATACAGATAACTTTTCCTGAACCCAAATTACTCACTTTGGGCGCAGGAAAGAATTGAGGCCACAGTGGGAATTGCTTCCCCATCGGCACAGCTTGCTGCTGACCAGGCAGGAGAGCAGGAATTCTCTCAGTGTGGGATGGTGGGAAAATCCTGAGCTGCTGCTGAAGCTCAGGATCTGCAGCTCCATCATTGGCTCCCCTTGGATTGGTGCTGCTAGGAGCCACTGGGGCTGGTTTGGGCTCTGCTGCTGTGCAGTCCCTGAATTATTTACAGAAAAACTGGGAGTCTGTATCCAAATTTGCATTTCAAAGAATGAAGTGGGAAACAAAAAAAAAAAAGGAAAATAAAATGCTGATGGTTTGGAAGGGCCGGATGTGGCCAGGTCCTGCCTGGGGAGGACAGCAAAGGGCCTGTTCTGAAACAGCCCTGTCCCAAATGATCCATTTTCCCTTGGATAAGGTTTCCCTGAGGATGGAAAGACAATAAAACTGTCTCCTGTCCAGTGTTACCCACAATCCCAGCACAGTGCCCTAGGATCAGGGATATCTCAGCACATCCGTGAAGTGTCTGATACGAGGAAAGCCAGGTTTTAGTGTGTCCCCACCCCTCACGTAATCCATGGCCTTGCTGATTCCCGTGGGATTAGGGCAGATATGTCACCAGAAACAAGGGGATTTGGGTGTTAATGCGCCGAGCAGCCGTGTAAGCACCTAATCCTGGTCCCATTGTTCTTACTCCCTGCTGGAACTGGGACCAACATCTGTGGGCCCAGAGGGGCGGCCCAAAGGATGGAGAATCCGCTCTGCTCCGAGGGATTGCAGCGCAATTCCGCCGCGTTTGAAGAAAGGGTCACAGAGGATCAATAATCGGATCAAAAGGGTTGCCAGGAACATCTGGTGCTGGGGCTGACTCATCCTGGGCAGGTTGAGCTACAAACCTGCTGGGATTAATCCCAGGATGTGGGGCCTGACCCAGTTACCCAGTTACAGCTGCAGTGGCGGCACCGGATCCTCCTGGGGACCCTCCTCACTGCACATTTCTCCTGGGAGTTCCATCTCCAGGCCCTGGCAGGGTGGAGTCAACCTGCAGGTGACTGTGCCGGGTCCTCACCTGTTCCTGCAAGCTCTGCAGGGTCCTTGCAACAGCAGCCCCACCACGGGGGGGTTTGTGCTGTGGTGAAGCTCATCCCTGGAGGGCAGGTGGGAGTTTGGCTCTCGCCTCCAGTCACTCCAGAATGAGAATGTGCTCAGAGAGGCCATCCCAAGGGACCCTGAGGTGTCACTGGTCACAGGCACAACCCGCTCCAGACAGCACAGAACCAGGAGACCCTGAAAACACCAGTCATTCCCTGCCAGAGCTCAGTTCCGTCTGGTTCTAGTGCCTAAAAATAACCTGGAGGAGGGAGAGATCAGGCTGGAACACAAAGCTAGGTGCCAGACCCTGTGCCAGAGCTGGTGCCACCGTGGGCAGTGCCCTGGCTGTGCCCCCTCCCAGCCCAGTGGGACTCAGAGCTGGGTGTTGCTGAAGGGGATTTTAGGGTTTTGCTACTTTTCAAACCCCTCAAGATTCACAACCCGGGCAGGAAGAGCTGCTCCAGCCCCATTTTAGGGGAATCCCATTTCTGTAGGATTTGTGGCATATCTTGGTTTGTATTTCTGTATCTTTTGGGGTGTTTTTTTTAAAGCATTGCCTTTGAGATCACCTGATCAGCACACTGAGGGATGAGTCAGCCTGGGAATGGCCGTGGTGTCTCTGATTGCCAGAGGAACCATCCTCCAGCAGCATCCTTCTGGCTGGGAGCATTCCTGGCTTTGGGAGCTGCTCCCAGCCCTGGGTGTGTGATGCCAGCAGGTCTGAGGCTTGTGCTGGGGACAGTCACAGCCCTCTTGGCCTGGGACACCTCTCGGACAAGTATCAGGGTGCCATGAGCAGATCTCTGGGCCTTGTTCCACTGACCTGAACCTTTCCTGGCAGCTTCCTGGAGGAGGTCACAGCCGCAGGATTCCGCGGTCGAAGCACTGACAGCTCCCAGGCCCCACCAAGGTCCAGCAGCCGACGGTGAATCCTGAAGGAATGAGTGCTTTTTTGCATGCTCAGAGCTTTCCCAGAGCAGAGCAGAGCAGGATGTTCCTGCCCTGGAGCTTCCCCTCCACACCCAGGATGGCAGCGAATGCTGGAGCTGGCACTAGCCCAGCGGCAAGGACTGTGCCCCCACCCCTGGCTGTGCCCTCACAAACAGCTCCAGAGCTGGGATTGCCACCTGAGGAGAGCCTGGGAAAGCCCCTGAATCCCTGCAGCTCCGGGCTCTTTACTGGGACACACCTGAAGGGTCCCAGGAGGAGCCCAGCAATGCCACCCCATGCTGGGGGAGCAGCTGTGGGGCAGAGGAGCCCTTTGCTCTGTTGTCTGTATATGTTGAATCCTATTAAATCCCCCACTCCGGCCAAATCTGTCTGCTAGATGATTCCCACTTTCCCTTTCCCAATGCCACAAGGTGCAGTTACAGCCTGAGCCTCCTGGAGAGCTTTTGCTCCCCTCCAGGACCACACCAAAGAACCTGCAAGTGCATTTCCAGCTCTGCTCCCCGGACTCTAATCAGCACTCGATTGGGAATTAACAAGCCAGATCAAATGAAATGAGCTCCTAAATCCCTGGGAATTATCTTGGCATCACAACTAAGTCCCATTGATGTGGGAGAGAGCAAAGCCCTGCAGGGAGGAGGGGACCTGGCCCTGGGGGTCCTGGGCAGCTCTTGGGGGAAGAGAGGGGAGAACACAACCTGTGCTGGGGGGGGTTCTCTGCCCCCAGCTAGGGGTGGAATTGGGTGGGCACCCGTACAGTGGATTTTTGGTGAATTTTGGTTTGTTGGGACAGGCAGAGCCACAAGTGAATCCCCCCTTACAGGTGACTCAGGTCTCTGAGAGCCCGAGACCCCAAGAGAGGGGAGCTGAGTCACAGCAGTCAGAGGATCCTGGGCAGCCCCCTGTCCCATCCACCCCTCCAGCAGCCCCTTTCCCAGACACCAACGCTGTAATTATCATCAAGAGACACAGAAAAGCACGTGTCCTAATTAATCTCTGCTCGCCTTCCAGGCAGCAGCTTCACACTTGATATCCAGAGGCAAAAATGCTGCGTGTGGGGTGTTAAATAAATACCTAAATAAAGCAAGAGTTTGCTGATCTGCTCTGCAAGCAGACACAATTTTGGCAGCTGTTTGTAATGGATCAGCACAAGGAGCAGCTACAGCATGAGGGCCAGGGGCAGCAAAGGGGCCATGTGAACAAAAGGAGACACAAAGACACCTCAGAGAGGCTTTGGAGACAGGGATGGGGGTGAGAAGCTGCACAGACCATGTCACCTGTCCCGCTGGTGAGCAGCCCCCAGGGTCTGGCTCGTGGCTGGAAGTGCAGCCGCCTGTTCCTGGTACAGAAATGGGTTCCCTCCTATCTCCTTCCTTCCATGTAAACTGTTGATGTTTCCAGCTCTGAATCACTGGTCACATCCTTCACAGCATGACTCACTGTCGCACTGTCAGAACAGCCTGAGGATTCCAACTGCAGCTGAATTCCTGCTCCCAGCGAGGATGGGGAGGTGTGTGCAGGTGCTGTGGTTTCAGGGCAACTTCCCTGGCACCAGAGGACATTTGGGAAGAGCGTGGGCCCCGGATCCAAGGGACAGGACAGAGCTGTGCTAGTGCCACCAGCACTGTGCCATCTGGCATTGGCCACCAGCCGGAGCTCCGCAGGCCCTGGCCACCAAAAACAGGATGTGAGGAAGGACAAGTCTGGGTGGTAGGCAAAATGTCATTAAATAAACTGGCAGGTTCTGTGGTGTCACTGGGGGCTCTGGGCAGCTGGCGTGGCTCATCTGTGCCTCTGCCATCAGCCCTGCCTGGACCAAGCGTTGGCCACGTGGGGTAAAAGGGGAAACTGAGGCACAGAGATGGCAAATCCTGGTGCTGGGCCCCATGGAGTTCAGGGTTGCACAGGCACAGGACAAAAAGGCAGCCCCTGGATTTGGTGTAGAGAGTGACTTTGTGCCAGGTATTCTCAGTTATCCAGAGCATCCACAGCTCATGGCAAAAATGTCAATGCTCAAAATGGGATACAAACACTCCCAGAAGCCCTGGAAATACTCCATAATCCAAGTACATCCCTAGCACTCTGTGTGCATTAATTCCAGAGTACTGGGGTGAAACTACAACTTGAAATCAGGAGTGGGGAATGTTGTCCAGTGATGGGATGGACACTGTGATTGGAAAACTGATCCACTGATGGACGATGGGTCAATCCATTTCTGGACAGAATAATTTTCTCCTTTCTCTGCTTTTCCCCTCTACCTCACCCATTTCTGATCCATAAATAAATGCCATCCGTGACCTCAGTCCCACACTCAGACTGTTCTGGACTTGTAGGACATGAAGGAGACAGGCAAAATAAGCCAAAAAAAGGGCATTTTTCAGCAAGCCGAGTGTCCCCTCACTTTTGGAAGCCATGCTCCAAATCCAACTCAATCCCGGCTGTCAGACCCTCCGTGCTGGAAGCCACCCCTTCCCCTAACCCTTTCCCCAAGAAATCTCCCAGCTCCTCTCTCCACAGTGATTTGATCACACTTCCGAACACCTTGAGGGGAGAAAACCCTCCCAAGTGCCACCCCTCTTTGCTTTCCCCTCTCCTAGCAAAGTNNNCTCTTCTCTCCGCCCCAAATCGCCTCCGAGCGCATCAAGGAACGATGAAAAAAAATAATTCTGCGAAAAGGGTGAGTAGAGAGTCGGTGCTTCGCCCGGGCAAGGCAGGGTGAGGGAGGGCGCTGGGTGTTTTGGGGAATGAGGAGGGGGTTTTGTCTCGCCGGTTGTTCGCTTCGCCTCTGCTCCCTCGTGGGCTGCGATTCGCCCCGTGCCGCGAACCCCGACGTCACGGCGGCGCGGCTATAGATGGAGCTCGGGAGCCCGGCGCAGCCCGGCGCAGCCCCCCGAGCTGCGGGATGGTGGCGGCGGCGGCGG
>VYXD01011434.1:42302-53831 GCA_013397195.1 Hylia prasina | reverse complement strand
GGTGATGTAGGCAGGCAGTTTTCATCTTGGAACACAAGGAAACGAGAAAATCCGGAGGCACCATCAATCCGTCCCTCTTGGCCGCGTTGTGTGTGCTGCACCCGGCGATGTCTCATCGCTGCCTACGGAGACGTCTCTGATATTGGCCAACCGTAGGTTTCACCCCTTGGATTAATCGCTCGTAAAAAGCTCCGAAATGCAATTTTCGCCGCAGTAAGAAAACCCAGCTGGTTCGAATTCCTCCCATCCCCCTCCCGTCCCCCTTTCCCTGGGTAAATGCCCGTTGGATGAGGCGATAGAGACACCGGCCTGTCTTATATAACCGCGGAGAGGAACCCTGCCCGCTCCTGGCAGCGTCCTCCCGGTGCTGCTGCTGGCGCTCCGTGTCTGCAGCACAGAAATCCCCGTGGAGTGACCCCGGGGAAGGACTCGGTCCCGCCGTCGGCGGAGAGAGGGGCCGGAGGGAGGGGGAGACAAAAGTTGGGCAAAGAGAGAAGGGGTGGGGGGAGAGAAAAGGAGTGTAAAACCAAGAATAATCCCGTTTTCCCCCCCCATTTTCTTCCCTCTCGCTTTGTGTTAGGGGCACCAGGATGGAAACCAGCAACCTGCGCAGCCGGAGAAGGTCGGCTGGGTGCGGAAATTTTGCGGGAAAGGCATTTTTAGGGAAATCTGGAAAAACCGTTATGTGGTTCTGAAGGGAGATCAGCTTTACATCTCGGAGAAGGAGGTAGGATCGGTTTCAGTTTCCTTTCCCATCCCCCCTTCCTGCCTTTGCATATGAAAGGCGCAGCCCCGGCCCTTCCCAGCGCCCCTTCCAGCGCCAGCCAGGCCGAGGAGGTTCCTCGGGGGTTTCTCCTCTCCCCGGGCTGGCGCTGGCGGGACCCGGCCGGGATCGGGGTCGGTGTCGGCTCCGACAGCGATTCTCCCAGACAGATCTGCTGGGAGACATTTTCCCAGCGTGGAGACACGAAAGGATTCACTTAGAGAGAGTTAAGCCCTCTTTCCGCCGCGGCGACAGCAATGCCGGCTCCCTTCTGTGCCTGTCCCCGAGCCCAGCACTGCCTTGTTCCCACCTGCTCACCCTCTGTTTGGAAATAACTCCACTCTCACAAGTGGAATCGAGCCATTTGCAGGTCGATCTCTTGTATTTTTCCCCTGTGCCAAGTGGAAAACGGGGAAATTTCGCCCCGGATCGACATCCTGTTGTGACACGTGCCCCCTCCAGTGCCCCTCATCTCCTTGCTGGGCTTTGGGGTTTTAACGTGGTGTTGACATTGGAGGTAATCGGATGTGACTGTCAGGCTGAGCCGGCACCTGGCTGTCCTTGCACGCCCCCCCCTGTGCTTTTTGTCTCCATAAATCCATCAGGGAGAACTCCCCGGGGCAGAATCCTCCTCCCTCCTATCCCCTGTGACATCCCAGAGCTGCACTGGGCCCACAGCAGGCATGGGGTTGCTCCAACTCAGGGAATTTGGGATAAAATTCTGATCTCTCTGGGTTTCCCCTCTCGCTGGAGGTAATTTCCTGACAGACAGTTGGATGCCTGGCTGGCTGGCCTGGCTCCGTCAGCACCTGGAGAGAGGAAGGGACAATTTGATTTGAGGCTGGTTGAGCCACGGACGTGGCACAGGCAGAAGTTTCAGGGCTTGTTATGACAGAGAAATGGCCTAAAAAGTGGACTGAATGCCCAGTCGTGCTGAGCTGCTTGCTGGCATTGCAGAGCTTGTTCCCATCAACCTCCAGAGCCGGAGAGAAGCACACAACAGGCAATAGATGTCCAGGTAGCTACAGATCAAACCCAGGTGTGCTGGGAGCCCTAGAGAGGGATGAGGCTGGAGGGGCCGTGCGGAGCCTGTTCCGAACAAGAAGCTCTTGTGTTTGTGTTTCATGGAGGGAAAAACTCACAGCTGGGCCAGAGGCGGCCCCCAGGCTCCGTGTGTGTGTGAGGGACCATAAATAACACGCAGCAGCCGCTGCCGAGGCTTTATATGGAAGAATCTGTGGCCAGCAGAGATGTGGTCACAGAGGGGACATCTGGTGCTGGTGTGTGCTGAGGTGACTGTGCTGGCACAGAGGTGACACCTGGTGCTGGTGTGTGCTGAGGTGACTCTGTTGGCACAGAGGTGACACCTGGTGCTGGTGTGTGCTGAGGTGACTCTGTGCCTGTGGCAGGGAGGAACACACCAACGTCAGGGGGTCTGGCATCCTGGGGGTCTCATTTTGGGGAATCCCAAGGGGTTCCTGGGGGGTGTCCCAAGACTTCCCAAGACCTGCTCACGAGGTCTCAGAATGGTGCAGGGTTTGATGCCAGCTGGAGCATCAGCACTTGGTAAAGCCAGTATCCCTTCCAGGCCCCAGGGAAGGCTCCAAGCTCTGCTCCCAGAGCACCTGCTGTTTCCTGGCAGCTCGTCTGGTGCTCAGCAGCTGCTCCAGAAGTGCCTCTGCAGGTGAAGCCACATTCCCGGCCCTTCCCACCACCTTGGAGCAGAAAGGGTTAAATCCCAAGGCTCCTGGAAGCTCCTTGGCTCTGCCTTGTGCTCATTAAATGAATTCTAACCGGACATTTATTTACTTTTGCCTGAATTTCTCCATCTGGGAAGCAGGGCAGTGAATCCCATCTCCCCGGAGCATGTGGGGAAGGGGAATTGTCTGTTCCACTCCGGGATCCCTCGGGAACTTTGTTGGCAAGGGGCAGGTGCTGATGCTGCACCAAGAGACCGTGGAATAGAACTGCTCAGAGCTGAGCACGGGCTGAGGTCTGGGATGGGGAGATTTCCAAAATTCAGACTAACAAAATCCCATCAATATCCTCGCTGATTCCTCCTGGGAATCTGTGTGCTTTTCCAGTTGTCTAGGGCTGGGCTTACAGGTCAGAGACCAGCCCTGATTATACAGTTCTGTCAGGAGAATTTGGAAATGCCTGACAGGAGCCTGGGCTTCTCCCTGGCACAGCCAAGTCTGTAAGGAGAGGAAATGTAGTTTTTCAGCCCAGCTGATGTTAAATGCCTAACATTTGTGTGTTTGAGTGCTGCCCTTTGCAAGCTGTGGGACTTGTCTGACACCTCCCGAAATGGGAGCTTGAGGCTCCGGCCGAGCTCACTCTGCTCCCCCACGGCTGCTGAACTCCGTGAACTCACACCAAAATCCCTGGTTATTCAGCGTTTGGTCATCGGCCAAAACCCAGCTCTGTAGAGATGAGCTGCGGCGAGCCGAGCTCTGCCGAGCGCTCCGCCACCTTCTCAGCTCGCTCTTGCATTCTTTCCCCTCGCGACGGTCCCTCCCCCCGGCACATTTCTGGGAATTGTTCCCGTTCCCGGCGGAGCTTTGTCCCCTGCCCGTGCCGCGGAGCAGCGGCCGAGCTGACACCGCCGGGCTCGGCACTTCCCCCTCGCAGGGAGCCGGGGGCTGCCGGGCAGCTCGAACCCGGGTGAGGAGGGGGATGAGGAAACGCTTCTCTGGAGCATTCCCTTGTCTGCTGCCAAAGGCGCCGGCTCATTTAGCACAAGAGCACTCGAGGAGGTGCCTCTCCTCCGTTCCAGCCGGCAAAGGGGGCTGGGGGTGCGTTTGCATGCTCGGTTCTCTAATGCTCCATGGGGTGTTTGCCCTCGGTGAGCGCCACTGTACGCAGCACAATGGGATTTTTGGGGAGGAATTCTTCCCCGTGAGGGTGGGGAGGCCCTGGCACAGGCTGCCCAGAGAAGCTGTGGCTGCCCCATCCCTGGAAGTGTCTAAGGCCAGGTTGGATGGGGCTTGGAGCAATCCAGCAACACCTGGGTTTGATCTGTAGCTACCTGGACATCTATGGCCTGTTGTGGCCAGGTTTCCGGCTCTGGAGCAGCCGGGAGGTTGATGGGAACAAGCTCTGCAATGCCAGCAAGCAGCTCAGCACGACCTGGGCATTCAGTCCACTTTTTAGGCCATTTCTCTGTTATAACAAGCTCTGGGCTAGTGGAAGGTGTCCCTGGCATGAATTACATGAGCTCTAAGGTCCCTCCAAAACCATGTCGTAATTCAGTGATTCTGGGGGACCTGTCTCTGGTAGCCTTGGTGGTGACTCTTTGGAGAAGGAACTGAAGCAGCCACGTCCTGCCACCATCCCTCATCAGCTAAGGGCAGCGACCTGGCCATGACAAGGACTGGACAGTCCTGCTCACATCCCTGTCCCAGTGACAGCCTGGCATCAGCCAGGTCTGCAGGAAGCTCTGTCCCTTGCTGAAGCAGAGCTGCTCAGCTGGAGGAAGTGAAACTTTGGTCGCAGCCTACAAGGGGAACTGTCTGTCCCAAAACTGCCCATGTTTGGGTATCTGGCTGCACTGAGAGTCTGGAGGTTTCTGGTTACATCCTGAGCTGCACTGTGGCCTCTTGAGTGTCCCGTGGGTGCCTTACACTGGGTGTCTTGTGATTTCCTGTACCTTCCGCATTTTTCTGTGTCCCACTGTTGGCAGGGAACTGCTCAAGCAAATCGTCACCAAACATCCCAGGCTGGTGTGACTCGGCACCTACCCTGCCCCTCTGTGCATGGTTTGGCCCCAAAACACAGCCCTGACTTGGTTCCAGGAGGTTTGGAGTCGCTGCAGTTCACAGCTTGGTGAGGAAATTCAAACTCTCAGCAGTGAGACACCCAAGGGTGGTTAATTAACCCAGGTGTGAGACCCTCCTGCTGCCAGCATGCTCCAAGGAGCCTCCCTGTGGGGAGCAGACCTTTGGAAGCACAGAGAGCTGTGACCCTCTGGAGAGGGGATTTGGGCTGGTGTCCTGACCCACTGCAGCCCCCCACATGTCAGGGAGTGCAGGGTGCCCCTGGGGCCAGCAGCTGCGAGGGAAGGAGTGCAAGGAATGCAGCTCCTCTCCTCGGATCCCAGCAGCGTCAGCCTTGGCACAGGCAGTGACACCCTGAGCAGGGGCAGCTGCCAGGGGCGTGGGGCTGCGTGATCTCACGGCTGCAGAGAAATGTTTCCTGCTGTGAGGGGATGGGGGATGCTTCTGATTCCTTCTCCATGCCCCAGTTTCCCCTTCCCTCGCCTGGCCACAGGTAGGAGCCAGGTGGAACCGCAGGGCAAGGTTGTTTTGCCTGCCTGGAATGGGTACAACTCAACGGCAATGCCAGCAGACAGCCAGGGCAGCACCTGCTGGGATTGAATCACCTCAATCCTTCCAATCCCGAGCTCCCCACAGGGCACGGAGAGCAGGACCCACCTGCTGGTGAGGCTCTGAGATCCCTCAGTTCTTAAGCCCTTGGCAGCTGTGGGGAAGGAAAGACCTGCTGGAAACCTCCCAGTTGGGAATGGTTTTGCCAAAATCAACCATCAAGCTCTTGCTTCATCCCTTCTTACTGAGAACTGATACCAGGGCCCACTTCCTCCTGGGCACTGCCCGGGTGCTGGGACACATCCAGCCAAGTCCTCTTTGGAGAAGCCTGGAAGTTTTGATTTGTATGGCCCCTTTCTCACTGAGAATATGGGCAAGGTGACACCCTGCAGGTTTGTCACCCACCTGGAACTAACACAGTGACTGGGATTTCATGTTGGCCACATGGTCCCAGAAGGTCTGTGGCTCCTCAGGGGCTGGTTTTATCCTGTTTTCATGTAGAATGGCCTGCATGACTGTCCTCAACCTCTCCTGCCTCTGAGGCTGCCCTGTGCTGCCTCTTGTGCTGCCACCTCTCCCTCCTTTTGGCCTCAGGAGCCTCCCACAAAGGAGCTGGCAAGTGCCTTTGCAGTTGCCTTTCACCTTCCTTCTGTCTAGTTTCTCTCTCTACACACTGAATGCTCTGTTACGTGAGCATGAGAGGGGGCTCAGCTGGCCATGCCCCTTGTGAGACACACAGAGTTCTTCCCGTGCCCCCTGAAATTTCTGTGCCACCACAGCCACCTACTCCAGGCTGCTGACCCTCTTCTTCCCCCAGGAATCCCAGTGTGGATGTTGCTTCTTCCCAGTTTGAAGCATTTCAGGACGGGTCACACACAGGGGCAGGACCTCCGAGCGCAGTGTCAGAGCCCTGGCTCCTGTCATTCGGAGGGGTTTAAAGGACAAGCTGTGTTTGTCTGAGCCTAAGACACCTGCTCTGTCCTGCAGCCTCCTGGGGACACTCCTGGAGGAGGGAGGCTGAGTCCCAGCTGTGCGAGCTCTGCAGGGGAAGGGGAGGGCTGGGGAAGCCCCAGTGACCCACATGAGCAAACATCTGGAGCGAGGGCTCTGGTCTCAGCCGCAGAGCACAGCTGGGGGCTCCGAGGGGGGTCGGCTTTTCCTGCTGCAAACGAGCCGGGCACAGTTCAGCTGAGATTCTTGGAAAGACGGGGATTGTAGGGTGGGAGTGGGAAGAGATCAAAGGCGATTAGCAGCGTGTAGGGAGGATGTGCAGCCAGACAGTCTCTGTTATCACGCCCAGACACAGGGGATGTGTCACAAGCAGGAACCAGCTCCGGGCCAGCAGGTATGGCGGTGCCGGTGATTGTCCTGTGGATCCTGGGACACATTCAAGGATGAAGGAAGGACAGAGGGGAACTGCTGTCATCAGGCAGGGCCAGATGGTCAGTGTATGCATGCCCGTGCTTAGGAAGCTGGTTTAGTCACCCTCTTTGATTAAATTCTGTGGAAGAATCACAAGGAGTTCCTTCAGTGCTTCCCAAAACTGTGCAGGAAATGTATGAAATGGGGTGGAGTGTCCTTTCAGGAAATCCAAGGGCTCAGACCTCACCACCATCTGCCTTCCCAGCACCTGAGTTACACACCCTGCACTGCTGCTGATGCAGCCTGGCATGACTGGCTGGAGTGGGATTAAACAGATGGATGTGGATTTGAGCCTGCTGCAGCATCTGTAATGGACATGCAAAGCCCAGTTGTCTCCCACCCCAGTTTCCTGATTCCTTGTGTTTACCATGGAGGAGCAGAGCTTCCCTGCTGTAGGAGTGGGATTGAGGATGGTGCATTAGGAGAGTGATGAAGAGGAAGGGCTCAGACAGCTTTGCCATTTCCCCTTTGCTCTGAGTTTCCCCGAGGGACGGCACCATCAGGGGTCAGCATCCAGACCCCTGTGTGCCCCTAGATCCCTGCCTGTCCTCCCACAGCCTCAGTGACCCTGTGCAAGCTCTGTCTTTAATCTGAGCCTCTGTCACACTGATCCTTCCCCACGTCCCTCTCACAGTGATGGGGAACAGAGCTGGAAAACGGGAGATCTTGTAAAGTGGTCACTCAAGGACTCTTTAAAGGACACTGAGAGCCTCGTGAGAGCCCAGCAGCCCCTGCCCTGGGTGGTGGGTTCTGCCCACAGCTCCCTTCCAGGGCTGGGGCTCAGCATCATGTCCACACTCATGCTTCCCCCAGAGCCAGCTGCCAGCACAGGGTGAAAAATAGGAAGTGCTAATCCTTATTCACTCCACCTCTTGCTCCGCTGTCTACAGAGAATAATTGTCCCTTTGAACCAGAGACAAGAGTCCACCTTCTCCCACCTCCACCTTAGCCCCTTCCCAGCACACAGGGCCCTCTCCTTGTGGCTGAAGTAAATCCTGCACATTTTGAAGGTCCACAAGCAGGAATTCTGTGTCTGATCACACCTGCATGACCGTTCAGCCTGGCACCAGTAACTCTGGGGGTAGAAGAGGCAGGAATTAACCTGGCAAAGTGTGATTTTCTTGCTATCCTTTTAAATACGCTCCCTCATTCCAGAAGAGACAAACTGAGACCCTGATGCTGAAATCCTGCTGGTGAAGCAGTAGAGACTGGCATCTGCAAAGCTCTAATTTTCTTGCTGTTTTGCAGGTAAAAGATGAAAAAACCATACAGGAAATGTTTGACCTGAGTGACTACGAGAAATGTGAAGAGCTCCGGAAGTCCAAAAGCAGAAGCAAAAAGAACCACAGCAAATTTACCCTCGCCCACTCCAGGCAGCCTGGAAACACGGTACGTGGGGCTTGCCCAGATGCAGCCAGCCCAAGAGCCACTGGCCCCAGGGGTGGGCAGGGATGTAGATGGTCCTGGGGATTGCTGTGTGGGGCAAACAGGGCTGGAGGTTCAGCCCTGCTTTGCCTTTTCTGTAGAGGCTGTAGGCCTCACACAGGCCAGGGCCCGTCCGTGTGTTCCAGCACTGACCTGAATTCCCCCTTTTGTAGGCACCAAATCTGATCTTCCTGGCTGTGAGTCCAGAAGAGAAAGAGTCCTGGATTAACGCCCTCAACTCTGCGATCACACGTGCTAAAAACCGGATCTTGGATGAGGTGAGCAGGATTCAGGCTGAGCCCCGGTTCCCCTGTCTTAGCCCAGGTAAAGGTTTGAGACTGCTGGAAACAGCCCTGTCTTGGGGACACATCCACACAAAGTGTCTCCAGCAGAGCTCCTCCCGCTCCTCAAGGGGAGTGTGAAAGTCCCAGTTATACAAAGCAGCTTCTGCCAGGAAAAATAACAGGGCGGCCCCAGTTCGGCCTCCTCCTGGGGACACAGGGTGTACTCAGAACACCAGGTGGGCTGGCAGAGGCATGTCAGGGTGAGCATTCCCACAGAGTTTCCTTCAGTGTAAAGGAGAATCTACCTGGAGCAGGCTGTGCCCTCACTCCAGGGCTGAATCTCACATTAATGTTTCATGGCAAACCTTTCTCAGCTCAGACCTGTTTCAGATCTCCCATTCACACTCAGCTTCCCACAGTGCCAGGAGGCTCTTTGCTCTCCTGGATGGTAGCACAGAGCCTGTAGTGAAGGAAAACCAAGGTCAGACTATGGGAGTGGCTTTAGAGCTGGAAGCAGCACAGCCAGGAGAGATGGCTTCCAGGAGAGTCTGTCACGGGAGTTTTGCCAACAGGTTCAATTGTCAGGAATGACTTGAGCAGATCCCATCATGGAANAACTGAGTGTTGCCATAAGGACTGACTGGGTCATCAGCTCTCATCCTCTGTTTTCGTGGACCACTGCACTGTGCAAACCTTCTGGCAAGGTCCCTGTTTCAGATCTCCCATTCACACTCAGCTTCCCACAGCGCCAGGGCACTGCCAGGAGGCTCTCTGCTCTCCTGGATGGTAGCACAGAGCCTGTAGTGAAGGAAAACCAAGGTCAGACTATGGGAGTGGCTTTAGAGCTGGAAGCAGCACAGCCAGGAGAGATGGCTTCCAGGAGAGTCTGTCACGGGAGTTTTGCCAACAGGTTCAATGGGCAGGAATGACTTGAGCAGATGTGATCCCATCACGGAACAGAGGGGAGAGACCGGGCGAACACTGCGTCACTTCCACACCCCATGCCCTGCCAGTCTCCTCCTGCTTCAAGCTCCAGGAGCTGGGAGTGGCTCGTGTTCCCTGCTCACAGCCTGTGTCACCCTGCAGGTCACCGTTGAAGAGGACAGTTTCCTTGCTCACCCAACGCGTGACAGAGCCAAGATCCAGCACTCCCGGCGCCCTCCCACACGGGGTCACCTCATGGCTGTGGTAGGTACAACCAACCCCAGACACCTGCTTGGGTGACATTCCCTGGGAGTGTTCCGTGTGTAAGTGCAAGGAGAGCTGGTGTTGGAGCTCCATCCCGAACTGAGCGTTGCCATAAGGACTGACTGGGTCATCAGCTCTCATCCTCTGTTTTCGTGGACCACTGCACTGTGCAAACCTTCTGGCAAGGTCCCTGTTTCAGATCTCCCATTCACACTCAGCTTCCCACAGCGCCAGGGCACTGCCAGGAGGCTCTCTGCTCTCCTGGATGGTAGCACAGAGCCTGTAGTGAAGGAAAACCAAGGTCAGACTATGGGAGTGGCTTTAGAGCTGGAAGCAGCACAGCAAACACCAGCCCCCCAGGCTCTGTCACCGAGTGAGGGGAGCATCTCCCCTCCCTCTCTGCAGTGTGTATCCGCAGTGCAGAGACCCTTGGAAGCAGAGGGCAGCCGTTCAACTCAGCTTTGCTTTCTCCTCCTCCAGGCATCTACCTCAACCTCGGACGGAATGCTGACCCTTGACCTGATCCAGGAGGAAGACGCCTCTCCGGAGGATCACGGCACGTGTGAGGAGAGTTTCCGGGTGGATCTGGACAAGTCGGTGGCACACCTCGCTGCCGGGCGGCGCCGCTCGGACTCGGAGAACACCAAGGCGTCGGAGAAGGGGCGGACAGGGAGCCTCCCGAGACAGGAGGTGACCTCGTGGGACAGAGCCGGGCAGCGCAAGGACTCCTTTGACAAAGGGACCATGTACACGCCGCAGGTCCCCAAAAAGCTCTCGCACTCGGAAAAGAATAAATGTGCCTCCATGGAAGAAATCCTGTCCCGACGGGACTCTTCCACGCACCGGGCAGTGCTGAGGAAGGGGCTGGAGGCTCATTTTGCCTCGGCAGAGCCGGAGCAGCTGTCCCGGATACAGGAACTGGTTGCACTGAAACTGGAAAAAACTCAGGAACTGCTGACGGAGGTGAAGGGCTACGGGGAAGGCAAGAGAAAGACCAAGGACTCCAACACCAGCACCACCACCATCACCACCACCTCTTCTTCCTCATCATCTTCCAAGTCGGACTCTGAAAGGATCCTGCAGGAATCTGAGAGGCTGCTGGGGGAGGCTTCCTCCACCTGGAGCCAAGCCAAGAGGGTGCTGCAGGAGATCAAAGAGCTGAGGGACCTGTACAAACAGTTTGAGCTGCAGCAGTCAGACTCGAAGCCCAAACAGAGCTCACAGTCGCAGTTTAGGAAGAGCATGATGTGAAGGCAAGCCTTGGGATGGGAGGGAGGGACTGGGGAGGGCGGCCATCTGGTCCTTTTTTTTAATTATTATTATTATTTGCAGTGTTCAAAAGAGTGAAAAGGTGCCTGTTCTCACCCAAATTTGCTTCTCAAAGCTTGGACCCTTCCTTTCCTCCATCGCATCCCCTGATGAATCAACCCAGTGTTCCAATAAATCAGTTGCAGTTTATACCTCCTTTGTAAGAGCTCCCTTTGCACTGCAGGCCCCAGCTCCTGTCGTGCCCCAAGGACAGGAGCAAGCACTGGTTCCCAGGAACTGCCCATGTCTGCCTGGAGCATCCCATGGGATGGAGCTGGATGAGCCCTGGCATTGCTGCTCTCATGTCTGGGCTGTGCCCCAAACTACATCTCTCTCACTGGGACACTTGCCCTGTTCCCTCTCAGAAATAAATGACGTTAGAAGGTCAAAAAAGGTGTCCATCCATCCCCACCACTGGCTGGAAGTCCCCATTATCCAGGAACTCTCCTGAAGGTGTGGGAAGTCCAGGCTGGTCTGCAGAGTTACACAGACCATTGAGGCATTTGCTGGGTGCAGCTGGCAGAGCCCTGTCCTGGCACAGTCCCTGAGAAAGCTTGGGGTTAACAGCTGTTATTTTGGGGCGCCCTCCAGCAGGGCAGCAGCAACAGGATCCATGTCCACCCTGATTCTGTCAGGCCATGAATGTTTCACAGACCCCCTTGGCCCCGAGCAGTGGGAGGTAGCAGGGATGTGTCTTCCCTTCTGTGCAACCAGAGGATCAAAGCCTTGGATTTGACAGCCCACTCAGCAGTTGTGGGGGGGTTTGGGCTTTTCCGTTCTCATTTCTCTTTTTTTTTTTTTTTTTTTACCTTTC
>VYXD01011434.1:25857-39228 GCA_013397195.1 Hylia prasina | reverse complement strand
GGGTGGTGAGGCCGTGGCACAGGGTGCCCAGAGAAGCTGTGGTGCCCCATCCCTGGAAGTGCCCAAGGCCGGGTTGGACGGGGCTTGGAGCAGCCTGGGATAGTGGAAAGTGTCGCTCCCCACAGCAGGGGTGGAACTGTGTGAGATTTAAAGTCCCTCCCAAGACCCAAAGCATTGTGTGATTCCGTGGCTCTGTGAAACACTGCCACCCAACAGCCTGGGAAGAGGAGAGAGGGCTGAAAACCCAACAAACCCCCAGGAGCCACAGGGGCCGTGCTCAAACAGAGCTGAGCCCACCCCAGAGAGCTCCTGCCCAAGGGAGCACGCTTAGGGCTGCAGCCCCACAGATCAGCCCCGTGTGACACACGGCTGCCCTACGTTTCACCCACTGCAGATTTGGGGACAGAGGGAGCAGCTGCAGTGTCCCTGCAGTGCTGAGAGGCTGCTGGAAAGCAGGAGGTGCCGATTAAGGGGCTTTTGGTGGCTTTAAATAGAATCTACACTTGGAGGCAACTTTCGCGCTGCTGACGGGCGGCAAAACTCGGGGGCAAAGCAGAAATGGGTTCATGTTGTTCCAGCAGCAGTGGGCTATCCTGCAGGCTGGAATTACACCTAACAAAGCAGTTCACAGGAATGAAACTGTGGTGGATAAAGTCCAGTTTCTCCAGCAATTTCCATCCTTAAAAAAGCTCCTAACCTCCTGAGTGGAGTAGGAACACCATGGCAGAGGGTTCTCAGGCTGAGGAGGGGGTGGTAAATACCATTTTTCAACACAGCTGATGGCTCCTGCTGTGCAGAAGGATTTCTTGGATTTACTGATGAAGAAAACTTGATTGGCAGAAATCGTTGCCTTTTTTTTTTTCCCCCTCCAATAAGGCAAATGCCTTAAAAAGAGAAAGTAGGATTTTTGCCCAGAGGTGGGAAGCTATAGATCCTCCAATATCCCAACTGAATAATATGTTCAACATACCTTTAGAATAAATTCCATGGGATCCCAAGGCACGCCGATATGTTATCAGAGCTGGGGGCATTTTTTCCTGGACATCTGTGTCAGCAGCTGCAGGTGAACACCTGGCACTCCAGCGATGCTGCTCACTCACAAGACCCTGTCCCTCATCAGCTTTTTCCCCCATGGGACAATCAGTTTGGACTTCAGAAATGAAATGGGAAGTGTGGTGCTTCCTATCTTGGAGTGCCGGAGGACTGAATCTTCTTCCAAGTCCCTAGAGAGGAAGAGACATAAAAGAGTTTGACCCACATTTACAAGAATAATTATTGACTTAACAAGTTCCAACTGGGTTTTCAAATTAAAGCTCGGCAAGAACAGACCCACTTCCCTAAAAAAAAAAAAGAGAAAAGGGAAAAAATTCAGTGGTTTTGTATGCCAGATATACCTGTGTGCAAATGTATCCCTGGAATATGCACATGTGGAGATTTGTGCATGTTCCCTCTCTTCAGGAAGGAATTCTTTGGTGAGATACACAGTACGGTGCCTTGGATTTCTTTTCCCCAAATCCAGTTTGAGCTGCCAGTGAGTTCCTCACCAGGCTCAGAGATCCCCATACTCCTCTCCCTGAGAGGTCAGAGGGGCTGGTTTGACACTGGGGATGTTTGATGTGACACCTGGTAAAGTGACACCATGGAAAAGGTGAGAGGTGCAGCTGCAGTTGTACCTACTGGAAGTGTTTCCTGAGCCTGGCTGATCAAATCTCTGCCTTCAGACACTGCTGATTTGCTTGACTCTATAAAATGTCCTGAGGGACTGAAAGCTACAGTGACTCTTCCACTTCCTTAATTTGTAATGTGTTTAAAAATTTGCTGCTCAGTTTTGACACAAATCATCCCAGCTCAGTGACAAGAGAGGATTTTTAAACCTTTTTAACACGTGGGAATGTTTGGGAGAGGCCAGACCAGCCAGAGTTCAAAGGGGAGAGCTCAGCCCCCTCCTGACATCAGTGGTTTGGGAGTTCTGCACTGAAATGGTGATTTCTCCTTCCAAAGCCCTGCCCTGGGGCTGAGGGAGCAGGGCCTGTGGTGGGAATAAAGAGCCCATACATGTGGGACAGGAGGACAGAGGGAACCATTCACAGCTGGAGGAATCTGTGGCTCACAGGCTGACACTGGGCAGTAGGCAAAGGTCTGGCATCGACTGGAATGAGCCACTGGAGATGTGGACATCATTATTTAAAGGACTCTCAACAAATGGGCTGAGTCATTAATGGCTTGAAACTGAAAAAGAGGAAGTTTAGATGGGATTTTGAGGAGGAATTCCCTGTGAGGGTGGGGAGGCCCTGGTCCAGAGGAGCTGTGGCTGCCCCATCCCTGGAAATGTCCAAGGCCAGGTTGGACAGGGCTTGGAGCAACCTGGGCTAGTGGAAGGTGTCCCTGCCCATGGCAGAAGGTGGGACAGGATGAAGAAGAGCTGAGAGCGAGGGATCAATCTGCATGTCCCCACCCTGCCCCTGGCACTGCCCAGGGCTCTCCTTCACTCCATCAGTGCCAGCTGCCCGCAGGCCAGTGCTGGCCAGGCTCCACTTGCCAGGTGCCACTGTGGTTTGTGCTGCACCATAAAACACTCCCTGGGCTTCTCCAGAGCAGCCTCCAGTGTTTCTCCTCCCAGCCCACTTGCTGCTATATATAATCTGAGCGTCTACCTTTCTGCAGACTGAGCTGGGAGTCGTGCTTCCCAGAAACTGGCATTCAGATTCCTGACGCTTCCTGGAAAAGCCTGCTTGGAATGCCTGCTCCAGGCTGCTGGCTCTCCTGTCCTTTATAGGTCACAGGGTCACTCAGGTTAGGTCTGCTGGCAGGACACAAACTGGTGAAGTTCAATAAGTGAGAGGTCTGGCTCATGCTGGCTCATAAAAACAACATTTGGCCTCTGTATGTCCAATAGATCCTTTGGAAAATCAGTTTCTCTGTCCTTGCTCGAGTCAGATATTTGCCTGCTGCCATCTGCTCCCTCCTGCTTTCCAGGGAAGAGTTCACCCACCAGCTTATCAATGAGAGCAAAACCACGGATAAATCTGGCTGAATTCTTGTTTCTTCATGGGCACAGCCCACCGTTCCCATGACCTGAGTTTGTGCTGCTGCAGCGTTCCTCAGGCAGCTCATGACCTCAATTATTCCTCAGCTCTCAAAACATCACTGCCTGTATATTCAGATGTTTTAAAACCAACTTCCCTTTTTACAGTTCCATTGAAACAGCTTTCTGTCATTTTCTTACTGCTCAGCAGTTTGGGGATGTTTCATTACACGGAAAACTAATCTCAGGGGCTCAGTCCCCAGGATTTGGGCCCTCCTGAGTTATGGAATCACAGGATCAGTGTGACAATGAATCCAGAGCCTGTGAGGCAGGAAGAACGGGGCCGGTTGTTCAAACGCTGCCTCTGCCAGGTCCTCGGGGCACGGTTTGGGATGAATCACCCCGTTCTGTGTGCCCTTACCCCGTGCCAAGGGTGAGTATGAGATCGCTGAGCTCAAAATAGGAAGAAGCTGCTCCTCCCTCGTGTTTCCCAGCAGGTGAGCTGCACCTTCCTGCGTCAGGGACAGGAGGGGAAGGAGGCCGATGCCACAGGGCAGGAGGCACCTTTTCAATTAACTGGTGGTGCAAGTGACAGTCAAGGAAGTATTCAGTATTCCCTGGCATTAAACATTCCCTAAGATTTCCCCCCTTCATTTAAAGGGAAAATATAAACCAGCAGTGCCAATTTAGCTCCAGAGGGGAGAAGGGAGACTCCAAGTGGGAACAGACCAGGTGCTCAGTACTGGGTAGAGCAGTGAGGGTGCCAGGGAGGAGGGAGCAGGGTAAGGAGGATTGTGAACATATTTACAGCCATCTGGCACCCTGAATTATCCAAACAATGAGGCTGCTGGAGCGCTCACTGAAACACAGAGAGAGAGGGAATTAAGGAGTTTGTTTGGGCAGAGGATCCTGAGGGCTTCATGCTTTCGATGTATGCTTCCTGGAAATTTTTTATATCACTTACAGAATTATTTATGTTACTGGAGATATAGGGAAATGAAACTAGAAGGAAACGGAAACGCTGCTCCTTCTGGAGTTTTTCCTTTCAGGTTTCTAGAAATCGAGTCATAGGAAAGAAAAGATATCTTGGGAAATCCTGGCAGGCAGCAAGAGGGACCAGAATGAATCAGTAAAGTTTGTCATCACCAAACTTCCACGGAACCCAGTGCAAAGAACAGCACAAACCCACCAAGTTCAGTCAATCCCAACCACGGATTTCCTGCATTTTCTGTCTTTGATTCCTTCCTGTGCTTAACAAAATTCTTTTCACTCTTCTGCCTACATGCTCTTGATAATCCCAGTGCACCACAATTTCTGCAGCCTCACCTCCCAGCATACTCTGTCATTATTTTTTGGTGCTGCATTTCTCATTTTAAACACATTTGCTTCGTTTGACTAAGTTCTGGGGTGTTGCAACAGCGGGATGTTGGGTTTTCCTCCTGTTTCTTTCACAGTTCCTGCCAACAAGTTCACCTTCCCTTTTTTTGGTCATTTATGGAATGTGGACAGAAATGCTGAGCTGGTGTTTCCACTTCCTCCATTTTAACTTGTTCGTTTTGATTCATTCTTTAAAAATAAAAATCCTTTTCATTTTTCATTAATTTGACTTGATTAATTCCTTGTTTGTTCAGTCTTTGTGTGAAAACAGAGCAGGGCCATCCTCCCTCCACTGGTGTCAGAGAGAGCCTTGAGTTAAAGGTGTCACAGCTGAGGGGGTGATCTGGGTCATCACCACCCAAGCTGGATGATGTTAGAGGTGAAGAATTATGGAAAATGTGTGTGTGTTACAGTGTGAAACTGGGTATGTTTCAGCTCACCACGAGTTCTTCAAGCACCATCACAGATGGAAGCAGGTGCTTGCCTGCATTGGGGTGTCCTGTGCAGGGCAAGGATTTAGAGCCACAGCCTGGAATCATGGAATGGTTTCAGTGGGGAAGGGAGCTTAAAGACCACGCAGTCCCATCACCTGACATGGGCAGGGAAACCTTCCACCCAGGCCCCATCCAACCTGATCTCAAACACTTGCAGAGAGACGTGGAGTTCACAGCCTCTCTGTGCTAGAGTCCCTTCCGACTCGGGACATTCTCTGCCCCATTTCTGCCCTTGGATTACTGAAGGTAGTTAGTCCCGAACCTTCCAAAAGGTGCCATTTTAAGGAGTCACTTGGACTGTCACGGGGGGAGGAAGGCAGCTCAGAGACAGCCGGGCTCTGCCTCCTCCCCCTCGCCCGTCGCTGGTCGCGCTGTGCCCTCTAGTGCTCGTTCTCCCGATCCAGGGCTTCTGCAACCCGAGCTCACCGGGACTGGGAGCGCGTTCCTACGGAACAGCCACCGGGAGCTTTCCATGGAACTGTCATTATTGCACTATTTCCCCTCCCTGCCCATCACACGGGCCCTGCAGCAGCGCGTTGGTGCCCGGTTCCCCGTGCAGTGCACGGAAGGATTGACAGGAAAACGCATCCGGGAGCAGCAAACCCCAGTGCTGCCCGCTCCCACCCGGGCCAGGCAGCCCTAACTTGGGTCCAGACCTGTTTGATTCCCAGTGGAAGCACATCTTCCACGCCATTAGAAATCCAGGTGTGTTGGAGAGAGGAGAAAGAGTGATTTGGGGAGTTTACTAATGCACTTCAAAAACTTAGCATTGAGACACAGGTAAGAATTCCCAAATTTAACCAGTTTGTCTCTGCAGGCATTTGACTATTCCTGTATTCTCTGGGACTGCTCACTTTGTCTTAGGGAATTCTTTTTGCTTTTCAGTGTTGATCTGGGATAGTGAGTGCTCTTTGTAGTGAGAATGCTTAATTTAACATTGCTGCAGAAATTCTGCAGCAACTGAAGCCTCCAGCGATCCAGAACCTCAGAGCAGAGAGAGGTTAATATTCTTCTACCTACCATTCCCCCTGTTGCTTGCACAGGAATGAGGTGGTCTGTGCAGGGATGTGAATGACGAGGAAGTCTGGATGATTGAGGAAAATAAAGGGTTCTCTCAGGAAAAACCTCATTAATTTGTGTACTATGTTAATGTAAGAGATTTCACCAACAGGCAACCTTCCCCCTCCCGGGCACTCCATGACTGAGATGGAAATACCCCTCAGCACACCATCAGAGAAAACATTCCCATCTCCACAAGCCTGTGCTTCAAAGCACACCCCAAACACAGAATTTAACACCAGAAGCTTTTGGAGCCAGACGAGTGTAGCAGGGGTTTGGGTGTGTACAGGAGGTGTGAGCACAGCCGGTATTTGGCATTAAAAAGTCAGCACTCAATTACATTCTCAAACACACTCATGACTTGCACGGCACAGGGCAAGACTTGAATTCCCAAGGCTGATCCTACAGCTTTTGGTGTGGATCCTCCAACAGTGACACTGATGAAAGAACAGATTGAAGATGTCCTTGGTTTCCAGAAACACAAATTACCCAATTTATTCCAGCTGGGTTTTGCTGTGACATGGGAGCTCGCTCAAAACACACGGAGCATAGAAGAAACACCACAGAACACTTTTAAGCAGAATAATTATGACTCATCGTGGTGCTGAAGCTGAGAGACACAGATGTGACTCTGAAATGAGTTCAGAAAGGCAGTTGCTGCAGGGACGCCTTAGTTTCAATACACCATTAGCCTCAGATTCCTAATTAAACGTGATTCCTGCACGTCCTCAGCATTCCCAGGGACAAGGATGTGACCAAGCCCCTCACAAATGGCCAGAAGATACCAGTGCTTCACCAAAGTAATGCTGAGGAGCTCTGGCTGGCCACTCCTCAATCACTAGATTATTTTATTTAACTCTAGTCTAGGAGGAAATGCCCCTCAAGCATCCTGTGTGAACAAGTTTCATTTACATAGGAGAGACCAGCTCCCTTATCCAACATGAACCCACACTCTGGGGTCATTTTTTTCCTAGAACAGAATCCTTTTCTCAGTGCCAGGAGTTCCCAGCTTTAGTGTGTCCTGTGGTTTTCTGCTGGTTTGCTGTTGTGGCCAAAGATTTATTTTTGGATTCTCCTTCATTTGTGTCAATTCAATTAGAAACAGTAGGAAAGACTTTCCTTGGCTATTTTTGGGGCTCATTTTTTATTTTTTTTTTAATGAGACACACTCAAAGCAGAAACCGAGCATACTATGAAGCATACCACAAACTGTAATTTTAAAATTTAAAACCAGAAGAGTGTTCCCCAGGCGACCAAACTCTTAACTCCAGTGAGAAACCTCCCAACAGCAGCAGCAAGAGGAATTTCCCTGCCCCAGGCTCTGCAGAGGGACATTTTCCACGTCCTGCTTCAAGCAGCTGCAGTCCCTGACTCCTTCTGTCCTATCCCATGCATTTTGGTAGCCCGGGGGAGCTGCATTCCTGATTCTCCATTTGTGCCAGTCGATCGATAAGCAAATGGAGAACACGAGTGCGCACATCTAATGCAACCCCTGGCACAGCCGAGAGACTCAGAAATGGATAAAAATAATCCAGGCATCGTTTTTACCTCCTAAATTCAGATCTCGTTCTTCGGTTCAGACCTTCGCAATGGGTATGACCAGTGAAACTGGTTTATTTTTAGCACACAGCAGCTCTGTTGCCAAAATCAACAACAGCTCTGTTTGCTGGAAAACAGGGCAGTTTTCATTCTCAGATTTCTCATTACTCCAGCATGCAGCTCAAAGGATTTTACAGTTTTCTCCAAGGCCAAATTCCTGAATTCATGGGTTTCCACAAGAATGTCAGCTCCCTCATTCTCACATAAAAATATAGATAAAGAAAGTTGAAAGTGAGCTGCCTGCGGTCTAAGCATTGAGAGACCCTTGGGCTTTATATCCTCAGCAGTACGAGGTTTTTAAAATTCATTTCATTTGAGGGAGAATAAGGGGCAAAAAGGCTAACTGGTCATTATGGAACATGCAGGAATGGCAAGAGACAGCTCTAGTAGTTCTTGGTCACATTTCATGCCAAAAAAACCCTCACTTTTTTAAAAACCTGACCTGTGGGAGCTGCAGACCTTCACTCCCCTGACCCAGGCACCTGGGTCCCAACAGTAACCCCAAATCCCTTCAGTAATATGGCTGGGTTGAATTAACCTAGAAATGGGCAATGGGATATAGAGAAGTAGTTGAGAAAGAGGAGATTTGCCTTGGAACCTACACATGCCACATAGTCCTGGGAAAACAGGAGCAATCTGGGGGACATTAGGAACTACATGGCAGCAGCAAGGATTTAGAGCCACAGCCTAGAGTTCTCTTGCTATTGGGCTTAACTAGGCAACCTGAAGAATTTTATGAGGAATTTCTTCTTATTTTCACCTGGTGCATTTGTGCCAAAGCCTGGCTGAATTTACCCTTCCTCACACGAAGTGACAGCCACCTTTGGGATCACGGTTTTGCATGTTCGTTTTTTTCCTCCGCTTGTACTCTGAACCACGTTGTTTTCCATCACCGGCATGAAGCTCACACAACCCGAAAGGAAAAGCCTCTCCTGAAGGCTGGGGTGGGGGGGAGCAGAAGCCGTTTTGAGGTGGTAAACGGGGCATTTGGAGGCAGTTTCCACCTCACCGCCGCCATGAGGGGCCTGAGGGGCCGTGGGCGGGGCGCCGCGCGCGCGGCTGGCGGGAAGGCGGAGGGGCGGAACTGCGGCAAATCTCAGCCAATCAGCGGCGGGGTCGCGGCCCGGCCCCTGCTGCCCGCGGCCGGGGAGCCCCGTAGGTCGCGGTTTCCCGCGCTCGGGGGCCCGGCCGCCCCCTCAGGCGGGTGCCCGGGCTGGGGGAAAGGCGTCCCGACCCCTGAGGAAGGAAGAGGAGGGGAAGCAGCACCACTGGGAGGGGGAGATAAGGGCTCGGGAGGGAGCAGGAAAGGGCACCACAAGACAAAAGCCCCGGGAGGAGGAGGAGGAGGAAGGAGCGGGACGGAGGAAGCTGCCCGCCGGCACCGCTTCCCCTCACTGCAACAAAATGGAGGGCGGAGGAGCTGTCCAGTGGGACGGACAGACCGCAGCCTAGGGCGCTGCTGGACCGCGGGTAGCGGCCGCATCCCTTGGTCCCTGCCCAGTTCCATCTCGAGACCCCGGGAGCGACAGGTGCCTGGCGTTGTGGAAGCAGGTGAGCTGTGTAAACCCGAGGCTGGGACAGGGAGGGCCGGTTCCACACACGTCATGACAAGCTGAGAAACCCGTCAGCCACACAGCAGGTTTTTCCTGGTTTTGAGGTTGTGCCCACACAGCACTTGGGGCTTTCTCCTCTCTCCTTTGCCATCAAAGTACCGTGTGACAGCCTGGTTTTATCCACCCACCTGCAGGCCCAAGTTAGATTCAACCTGTTCAATGTCACCCTGAAACTCAGGTTCCCTGTTTGGCCCCAGATCCTGTGGGGAATGGGTGCAGAGGATAGAGGCACCAGCGTGGGGCTTCAGCTGGAACAGCAATTCTTCCCCACCCTTTAAAATCACCACCCTTTTCTTGCCTAATTGCTCATCCAGCAGCAGAAAAGCCTGTTTGCCAAGGGCTTTCTCAAGTGCATCCAAGGGATTTTTGCCAGGAATGCTGGGCTGATTCCAAGATACAACAATGCTCTCTCTAGCTTGGGAGGAGCAGCAGGGTTTTTTTTTTAAACATTGTTCTTGTGTGAGGAATATTTCAGCACCAGACTTGGCTCAGGCTGCTAGGCACAAGGCAGGATCTGTGATAAGCAAATCTCAAGACTTACCCAGACTGAGATGTCTACAACACCTGTGTTAAACTCACCTGGAAACACTCAGGGAACCATTCAGCTTTTCCAGAACATCATCCCATGACTGTTCCAATGTTACCAAGGACTAAAGTACCTGAAGTCCAAGTTCCATCCCCAGAAACACAAGCATAAAGAAAATTCCCTTACTCCATTCCTTGAGAAATATCCTATTCTCCACAGGTGGACATAGCCCAAGAAGTAATCCAATACAATAGTCTCAATTTATTTGAAATAATTCGGTTTGAAAACTTTTTAATTTAAAATTTACAGCACACATGGGGAGGAAACATGTTTTGTTACAACTAAAAGTTACCAGAAGAGTGCTGCAGGGCTGTTGTCTTTAATTTAACACTGTCATGGCTTTATTCAAAACACAGTTGCACAAAATCAGTTACTCCAAAGTTTCAGGAAAGAGTCGGAGAAGGAACCAAACCACACTATATACAGACTGCCATACAAAGAGCATTAAAATAGGACAAAACCTCTACAAAATATAAAACCCACCCTGACGTATTTGCATGAAAAGACCACCCACCAAGCAAAAAAGTTTCAAAAGTTATCTGGAGGCTCTGAATTCCTCATTAAAAAACGCTGCTGCTGCATGCCGAGCGGAGGACACGGGACCGGGGGTGGTGACACTGGGACAGACAGATTCTCGGGTTCGTGAGGGGCTCAGGTTCCACGTGGTGGCACTGCGGGTGTTTGGGAAGTGGGAAGTCTGGCCTAGGAAAGGGCTGTCACCCCTCGGAGCTCAGTCTTGTCAGGTCTCAGGAGCTGGGCTCGCTTGTCCAAACAAGCCCACTGCCCACATTATTTTAATCCATCAAAATAGACTCTTCTTTTTTTTTTTTTTTCTCCATTTAAAACTAATTTTATCTGCATCAGTAACAGACAAGTTAAGTAAAACCCTGACACGGAGGTGCTCTAACATACACACTTATAAATAACGAGTTTCAATCTAAAGACAGTAAGCAAAAGGATGGGAAAACACTTGTTCTCTCAAAGCTGAGCACGGAGTGAGTGCCTCACCCAGTTTTCAGGACATGACAACCGTGCACTGACCCACCCAGGACTCATAACAAACACAGGACTTGGTTGTGGCTGCAGAGGAGGTTTCACCACGGCTTTTCTAGTGTCTTGACAGAGATATTCCTTCAAAGTCACAAAGCCCAAAGAGTCAGTTGTTCCCGAGTGTACCACAGCCTGCCAGACTCCACTTGGAGGCCGGGAAGGTTCGGCCCCGCTACACAGCTACAGGAGGAACCCAGAGTTAAGGCTCTAGTTGGGGGGGGAAAAAAAAAACCACACACAGAGAGTGGGGCTTTGAAGAACTTCAACCCTGCACGATCTAAACCCCACCAAAGAGCTGGAGAGGTCACACTGAACTAGTGAGTGAAATTCCTAAGGAACATCCACAGGGAACCAGGTGATGAGGGGCTGACTCGCTTAGGCCCAGGAATCTCTCTCCTCCCCACCCACAGGCTCTCCCCAGTTCCTGGCAGCTATTGACAGCCAGGACAGATACAAAAATAAGTCTCTGGAATAAAGCTGTGTGTGATATTTGGTTCAGGACCTATGCGAGACAATGTCAGTCAGTGTGAAACTCAGATCACGCCTGAAGGAGGAATGCCGGAAGTCAAAATTTGTTTCCAACAACGGGAAAGATGATACATTGGGGCAGATCAGGATTTATAAAGGCTGCTAGGAAAAGAAAGCTTCTCTGCACGTCCCCCATGCTGGCTCCTGATGCTACTCTGGAGCCACTCAATGTAAACCCCCAAATATTCCCAACTGTTTCACACACAAACTGAGCGTTTTGCCTAGAGCCAGGTTTAAACAGTTTAAGAGGTGACGTGCAGAGAAGGGCCAACTTGGATTCATCCTTCCCTTCAACAGTTCTAGAAAAGCTGGGGGGATGGAAAACAACACGCTTGGAGGAGTTACCCGTTCACTTCTGCATCAGAAATGCATATTTCATCTATTTTATACATTTTATAGCCATGAGTGGTGCAGAATTCCCAGAATGACAATGCAAGAGCAAAGTGAGTAAAGGTTTAACAAAGATTTCTAGCAAAAAGGTTTAAAACTACACATTAATTGCTTTGTTAATACCTGCAGTGACAATGGACTTGGGAGAAAATTTAGGGATTGCAACCCTTTAAGGATCACAACTCTTTCAATTGGCCAAAATACACCCTTGAAGGAATCTAGTGAATACTCCAAACACTGAACATTGGAGCAAGCAGGAAAACAAAAACATCTTCTGAAACCCACTGAGGCTTTACCCTGGAATACCCAAAATAGAAAGATAGAAAGGAGCCTTAAAAAAAAAAAAAAAATCACAGGAGTCACCTTTTAAAAAACTGAAACATGGGTGTCATGTAGTTGGGGGTTTCCAGTTGAATCCATGGAAAACTTGGCCTAGGGTCAACTGATTTAAGAGAACGGGGAATTTGCTGTAGAGCATTTTTCAATTCAGCTTTTTAAGCATAAAAGCTTTTAAATCCTGAATTAAAACTCCCGATATTAAACCCATGGGGCATGGGGTTGGATTCAGGGCTAACAATGACCAACACACAAGATTGTACGAAATTAAAAAGAGCTCCAAAGAAAAGTCTGGTGGGGGGAATTTGCCAATGGCTTCAGTGATTATAGGGCTGGAAATTGTTCTCTACAGAAGGTTCCCTATGGGCTATCAGAGTTTATCTGGAATGATAAAAGGGGCAGGAATAGTAAAACCACACTTCTGCTATAAAAAGTTAACATAGGATTTCTGTCAGGACATCTATGGTACATGGACATACAGAGCTGCATAATCACTATTGCGTCTTCCGTAACTGGAGAGTCTGGTCCTGCAAATTAATCCTCCTCTTCCTCGCCTTCGTCCTCGGGCTCTCGTTTCCTCTTCTCCCCTCGGACTCCCTCTGCTAAGGAGAGAGGGACACACACAGCCCATGATGCTCTGCCCACACAGCCCTTACAGGGGATGGGGATGGGGAGTGTGTGTGGTGCAGACATGCTCCTGACAGAACATCTCTGATTGACAGGGATCCTGCATGGCATCCCTGGGATCCTGCACGGCATCCCTGGGATCCTGCACGGCATCCCTGGGATCCTGCACATCCCTGGGGTCCTGCACAACCCTGAGATCCTGCACAGCATCCCTGGGGTCCTGCACATCCCTGGGATCCTGCACAGCATCCCAGGATCCTGCACAGCATCCCTGGGGTCCTGCACATCCCTGGGATCCTGCACAGCATCCCAGGATCCTGCACAGCATCCCTGGGATCCTGCACATCCCTGGGATCCTGCACAGCACCCCCGGGATCCTGCACATCCCTGGGATCCCGCACAACATCCCTGGGGTCCCGCACGGCATTGAGATCCCGCACGGCATCCCTGGGATCCTGCACAACATCCCAGGATCCCACACAGCATCCCTGGGATCCTGCACATCCCTGGGATCCCGCACACCATCCCCGGGATCCCGCGCGGCATCCCCGGGATGCTGCATATCCCCGAGATCCCGCACAGTATTCCCGGGATCCCGCACACCATCCCCGGGTTGTTCTGCAGCAAGGGGCCGGGTTGGGGCGGCGTGCTGTGCGCTCTGGTGGTGGCAGCCCGCAGTGCAGTGCT
>VYXD01011433.1:236742-259056 GCA_013397195.1 Hylia prasina | reverse complement strand
GAGCTGAACTACACCCACAGCAAAGACTTTCTCAGTTTTCCCTACTCCGAGCGGCAAGAGGTTTTATTGTTCCATTATTTGTCTTATTATTCATTCCCTGTGCTTCTAGATATTTTGTTTATTAAATAAATAGTTCTTTCCACTTTTTCTCTGAGGAAGTTATTTTCCCGGACTGGCAGGGGGGAGGGGTGGTTTGAGTTGGCTTTCCAGAGGAAACCCCCTTCGGAGGTTTCCTCCCAAATTTGCCCCAAACTAAGACACAGTGTTAACACCAACACTTAAGAAATTGTGTCATGATCCTCCATGCCTGTTACTGCATGTCTTATTTCCTGTGAGAGGTTGAATGTGACCTCAATAGCTAGGAATGATCTTCAACAAAAAGTCCTTTGGAGAGGTTTTGTGGGTTGCTTGCTTGGGTTTGTTTTTTTTGTTTGTTTGTTTGTTTGTGTGTGTGTTTGGTTTTTGTTTTGTTTTGGTTTGTGGTTTTTTTTTGTTGTTGTTGTTAGTTTAGTTTTGTGGATGATTTTTATACATTTGAGAAATCTATCTTTGATTACATTTAGATTTCAAAGGCCACCAATGGTGGAAAAATCAAAGCCATACCACAATAATTCATCAGTCTATTCTTCTGGAAGGGTTTTTGTTATTTTCCTAACATCTATCTTATAGTAATGAGTTTGCAGATAATTCATATTTTATACTGTTTATTGAGTTTAATTAGATACCCTTGGAATGATCCAAGTATTGAATAAACCATGTGGAAAAGCAATATCTCTTATTCTGAAATCATTGACTTTCTGCTGTTTCTAAACATTAAAAATTGTTTTGACAGTGAGACTGTCTAACAGAATTAATTTAATGAAGGCATTCTATTGGATATCCAAAAAAAGCATATATTGAGTAAAAAATTAGTGGTTTGCAACTGGATTTATTACATAAAAAATATTCATATTACCGATTTTATTCTCTCATACAAATGCAGACATCAACTAAACAAAGATACGGACCTAAAGCTCTGAAGAGTCTCATGAGGTCTTTCTTTCCACAATCCCAACCCTTACACTCAAGCATGGGCATGGAATTCAAATCATGCAGAAGATGTTAAGACCAAGGCTTCTGCTTAGAAATATTAAATTATTAACAAGTGACATTGTTAACCTTGATTGCATTTTAAATTGTTCAGCTATTAAAGACTAATCTGAACTGAATCACAACTAGCACTTATAAATTGCTATATTTGTAAAGAATGGGAAAGGACTTAGATAAGAGCTTCTCACTTCTGACCTCCATTACAAATTAAATATTTTTCAGAGGCAGACTAATTTAAAAATGTTTCAAGATGTTGAAGTCTTATTTTTCTTCCAAATGTCTTTCCAATTTATCTCACTTTAGTCTTACAATAAGAGTTCTATGACCAGCTTCTGACACTAATATACCTACTCAATGGGTAATAAGTTTACCTATGAGCAGTGGCTAAAATTCAGCATTTTTTCCAGTTTTAGAAAATGGGTCCTGAATATTCAACAGAAAAGGCTACCTTTTGGTGTTCGTTGTCTGCTGCACTTGACTGTACAGGAGACTAAATAATATGACAACACCTTCCTGATCTCAGCCAAAACTGATAAAGAAAGTTTAACTGATAACAAAAATACTAGGGTGTAACATTAAACTGCTCTAATTCTTTTAAACTCTTCATAGATACACTAAATTATCTACCAGGTTGTTTATGGATGAGCAGCTACACAGTTTGTTTCTTATGACAACTCAGATGGTTTAAATATTTATGTGCCCAAATGTTTTTCCTGCACCAGTGGTAAAGGATGTTTTAAGTCAGTTCAGTAATAATTTAAATCTGAACATGAAGCCGCAGAAAAAATAACATAGACTTTCTGCCATTTTGTCAAAATTTTCAGATTACATTCTATAACCTTGTATATCACCTTACTCATTGTTTGAGTAAGATAGTTTTAATAAAAAAAATATTTTCTTTACTGTGCATGAGTGAATGTATAATGAATTTGAAAATCCAATTTCTTTTGCTGTTAAAGCTTCCAGCTTTATCCTATCAATCATTTTAATTTCTCAGATTTGAAATTGACTTCTCTGAAGAAAAAATCTTCCATCAATATTTATCTCTTAAATTAAAACATAAATTAGCATTCAATTTTTGATGAAACAGTAAAATTAAAAATATCTCTAAAATAAAATATTTCTTCTTTGATATATTTATATAGTCTGGGTTAAATCTGACTCTAGATCCAAAGTTCTCAGAAATTTATTGGATTATTTCAATTGGTACCCTTGGGCTTTGGATTAGACACTGTGATAGCCTGGAATGGTTTATTTGAAGACTGCCTAGAGCAGAGCTGAAATAATCTCCATTCTATCCTTTTTCAAAAATCACACACATCTTAATAAATGCTGATCTTTTATGACATATAACTCATTTTTTGAATTATTTTTGAACCTCACTGGAGGTTCAGTGTTTTGACAGTAGAGATACACAATACATTGTACAAGATTGGATTAGTAGTTTCAGTCAAGATCCATTTCTAACCTAAGTAGCCAGTAGAGGTTGCTCCAAGCTATTTCAAAACACAAGGAACAATTAGTTTCACTAAGGATTTGAAAAACAGATGTAAGGTTCTAAATAAATATATTCAGGTAAATGTAGCTAAGTTTATTCTGACAACAATTAGATAAACAGCAAAACCCTGCAAACTGTTCACTACATAGATGGATTTATATATATATATAAAAAATAGATGTTAAATAATTAGAGCTAGATCCCTTCAAACAGATCTTAAATTTCCCATTCACTGCAGTGAATTACTCTGACTGGTTGTCATTCTCCTGCTGTGGGTAAGGGATCATCCAAATCATATTCCATAAGGTCATGGAAGAGATACATCAACAGCTTAAAAATTAGTTCTTCTGGCCGGAATTGGTATGTTTTTTGGCTTGTCAATTGGTAATGATTTTCCATGAATAGCAATAAACACTCCTCACCACCGTCTCAGACAGCGAGGACTAGAAGTGCCTTTTCCATGTAGGCTTTTTTTGCTTTATATTCTACAGATGTGCCATTAAAGGAGTCTTAACAGTAGCTATAGACTTTGGCACTCATTCCTGCAGCCACATGATCTGTCATTTATTACTTTATTTTTTCACATTTTTATTAATTTATTACATTACTTTTTCCGCACATCTCTTGTCTGAATTCTTGTGTCTTTTTTCAATGACAGCATGCACAAATAGCACTTTGTCATATGGCCCTGTAGTGAAAAAGAGCTGTTTTCTGTGAACAAGTATACGTTTGCTTTATTTAAGAATGTCAAAGGATCTAGTGAACTAATGGAACAATTCCTGTTCCTTGAATTAAGAAGTATGTATCAGATGTGAGATCCAGGAACTTAGCTGGAAAATCCAAATGTAAATTCTATCCTGGATTCACATGAGATGCCAGTCTTATAGCTACTTCTACATAAATGCTGAAAGTCTAAACACCAAGATAGGTGGACTAGGATGTCTACTTTTAAGTGACAGAACAGATGCCTCAGAAATTTGATGGAAAGAGGACAATTTATAGAGCACTGTAATACCGGTGTGTAAATGACAAAGCACTAAAAAAAGGTTTTTCCAGAGGAGGAATAATGCTGTAGCTAAACACAGCTTAAAGTCATTAAAAATTAGCACAAACAATAAATTTCAATCTACCATTTATAACTACTTTCAGAGATAAATATTCAAAGAATGTACAGAAGCAGAAGAAATCCTTGAAGTAGACCTGAGTAGCAGTCAGGTCAACCAGACTCTGACATACCTTCTCTCTGTAGGGTATTAACTATAAAAAGCATATCTGTAGTAGCAATTGTGACATACAGATACTGAAAGTCTCTAGGAAATACTAAGCTCCTCCACCCAGCAAGAAATCGCTGGAGTAACATCAGTTTTTAAAAGATCATCATAAATATTTAAAAGTGCTAAAAGAAAATTCAAAGGAGCAGTTGAAAGAATGAAACAACTGAAATAGTATGGAGTTTGTTTATCTCAAGGTAAATTCCCTATGAAAAAAATGTGGTAGTGCAATGAAGACGTTGTGGTAAAGTTATGCTTTAGGGTAAGGGAAACTATGAGAAGTACAAAAAAAAAAAGACAAAGAAAATTAAAAGCAAACCTTCAAAATTCAGAACTGTTTTCCAAATGAAGACAATAAAAGCAAAACCAGAAATCAGCAGTGAACCAAATCCTTTGGCAAGTTAAACATAAAACCCCATTAGGCCAAAAAAAGAGTTTTGAGGAACATTTTACTAGAGGAAAAGGAGTTGGAGTAATGCTGTTTCTTAAACACAGAAGAAAAAAATCTTGCCACAGAGTCATTAGGACTGGTAAATGACTGAGAGATGTAAATAGAAAATTCACAAAAAATAAGATCAATTCAGGGAGAAAATAACTAGGTTATTGTTATTACTTACAGTGAAGAAACTTAGAGACGTTCATACAATGAAATCTTTGTTTAACAAAATGAGTGTAAGTACCTGAAATTACAGTGTCACTAGAAGAGCCTTTGGAAAAATACAATTAGGTAAACAGTTGTAGTTATTGAAGACTGGAATTTGAGGACAGAGGGAAGCATGAATGATTACATTCCACTTCAATATATTTTTTGATTGGAGGAATAAAAAAAGATACCTTTTTTATAAATTGTAACAGATAATAACACAGCAGTAAACTGACTTCCATACCAACAAAGAAATGCAAAATAAAGTTTACATTGATATACAGATAGCTATAATTTTGAAGGAAAAGAATCAACATGCCTTGTGTTTCGGCATCTATTAGAAAACTCAGAATTTTCATGAAGGATAACCAGTTTGATAAAATGCACCTGCAATTTTGGAACCCCTTTTGACACAAGGGTCTTAAAACCTGTGTGGAGACGAATCCCAAAATCCTGACTGGGTTGTACTGGCCTTATTTCCCATGTGTTCTCATCTAATGGATGAGAAGAGGTGAGAAAAGACAAGAAAGGAAAAAGGTCTTGTTCTAATCTGGGAAACATATTTTCCTAATAATTCATACTGGAAGGGAGAAAAAAAAAAACAACCTAATCTTTTGGTGTGCAAAAAGATCAGATTTTGAATTTAAAATTAATAAAATGAAGGAGCAAAAGATACAGAAAAATTACTGATTTTCCTAATGGATATATTTCATATGCTGTTATAAGCAATCAGTGAGATTGAACCTGCTCATAATCAATCAGGAAAACGAGATGCATGGTAATATTTTTCTAATATTAATCAGTAATGCTTTACTGATGACACAGGGACAAGAAGAATACAGAATATATATAAGAAAAATATGTCAAGGGCTTACTGGACACAAATTGCGGACACAAACTAGAGTTGAATAAGTTCCTAAAAACCCAACCTTCTACAATGCCACTATTTTAAACCTTTTGTTTTGCTTGCACATGGGTTTAGAAGAATTCATCATTTAACTGCCTTTGGCAGAGGATACTGTGTTAGGTGGGCAACTGCCCTAGGACCTTGGCTGTCATTCCTGTGTTCCGCAGAAAGGACTGACTGGAGGAGGGGAAAGACGCACTAACACCAAAGCTCACAAAGTAAAATTCACCTGCATAGTCATCAAAGTCAGATGATGTTCCCAAAAGGTCACTGTATTGTTGAGAAAACAGCTCTGGAGTAATTTTGGAATTGCTTGCTCTTTTGGAATTGGGAATATAAACACGAACTCTAGAAATCAGGATTAAAGTCTGGTATCTTTGCAAATGCTGATTTACTTGTGATGCTAAAATGAGGAATCACTGTTCATGTGAGTTTTAGACTCTCCTTCCCTGTCTCAAATGGACAATGGATAATTGCTCTTGCAATTATTATGATACTTGCATATCAATTTTAATAGAGTCTTTCTAAGATGAACAATAGTGTCTGGGGAGTCTGTGAAGAAGTGCAGACAAAGTCCTCATTGTGCTAAGGAAATTTCTGATACTACAAAACCAAGAAAATATGTTGTTAACACTTTTACAGTTTATGAAAATACCTTGTCCCATTTGATTTACTGTTATTTGCATAACTTTAATAGCTGCAGATGTTCTTATATTTCATTGTCCCTTTTTTTATGGCTGCAGAGATTTGAAAGACTGAAAAGCAGCTTCAAGAATTTAATGTATTGTTACAAGTCCTGAGAAGAACTGTTTATTTTAAAAGAATATAAATCAGAAGCTCTATTAAATTATCACTCTGTTGACAAATTCTGGTTTAGGCCAAAGTATGTAAATGATATTCACTGTTTCAAGGCGAAGAACTCAGACCATTTGCATTGTCTAAGATTCTGATTCTCAAGAAAAATATCCTTTTGGAGACATTTTGAGGAAGGTAACTGTAATGAGTGTTTTTCCTCACTCTCTCCTTTTGTCAATAACTCTTGGGACACAAACATTACAGAAATATAATTTCAAGAAAGAGTGGTTTTCAGACTACTGAAGCTGGACTAGGAAAATTAATTACAAGGGGATAAAGAAATGGGATTAATTGAAGTGTCAGGGAATTTCCTTATGAGTCCAAGGGCAGACTTGCTGTTATACTTTAAGTCTCAAATACCTAGATTATCTATATCTAGATATCTGTTTTAAGCCTCTTGTACTGCCTATAGCACCAATCATCCACATGATCTCTAAGAAGCCCTAAAAAAATCTGTTTTGCTTTTTCATTTCTGTGGTGTTCCACCATGAACAGCAGACTTCCATTGCAACCTATGTATGTCAAATACTGTATGATCTGATTCATTAGTAATATTTGAGACTTTTGAAAAAACTGAGTGAGCTACTGAAGTGCAAATAGTATTGATTTTACAGAGATCATCTTCATGACATAACCAAGACATATGTATTGAAGTAAGTTTTCAAATATCTCTATAAAATATCTAGATTTTAAGTAGATAACTTATAATTAGAAAGTATTTTTAATGTCCACTTTGAAAATTTCCAGTCGCTGAAGAGATTCAGGTATTTACATTTTTATTAACACGTGAAATTAAGCATTAAGGTATGCAATGATGTGCATGGGATTGCTCACATTCAATGATGATGCTCAAAAATGTAAACTTAAATTGTAGAAAACAAAGGAAAACAAACCAGAAAACATTATTGTGTAAGAAAACAAAGCTATAGGATACCTATGCCATGAGTAATGAACACTCAGTGTATATTTATAGTAACAAAGGAGGAAAAACATTCATCTAGAACTTTGAAAACTGCAGGTAACTGCCAAGAATAGCTGGAGCTATGAATGCCTTCTGCAGATTTCACATGTAGAAGGACTGTCTGTTTTAGAAAATACATGACTCAAGAAGAATAATCATGAAGGCTGAAGAGAAAAAGAATGAGGAATTCTTGTCTTAAAAGATCAGGAACCAAATTGAACTGAAACAGAAAGAGTATCTTTTCAAATGTCACTTTACTAACTGAGGTACTCCTGGCCACAGAATGTGGTGGAAGCCAAAAATATCAAGAAAGAGATTAGATAAATTTGTGAAGGTTAGGCCCACTGGGAAATATTAAACTTGTTAGTTCAGATCCAACCTGTGCCTCAGGAAGTCTCTGTATTGTTAATTTCCAGAAGCTGGGTGTACAGGGAAAAGATTACTCCCTTTTTACTTTCTATTGAGGAAATAATTTCTCTATTCCAGACTGAAATTTCTGATTGAATGTCAAGGAAACAGAAGAGCACCTTGCATCTGAGTCTGCCACCAGATTGAGCTGTAGGACGACTCTGTGTTTCAAAGCATTTGTGTTGGTGAAGTATCATAATTTCAACTTTCTTTTCTCAAAAGCATTCATAAGATAAGAAAACATTTATTTCTGGATAGGTCTAGCCTGGATGCATAACTAGTTATCATAGCATTGGGAGCAATCATGTATGTTTGCAGATGAGCTATGGGGTAGCAAATGCTTTCTCATCTCTAATTTATGGCTGCAAATTATTATGATTACTTTGCCATTTGTTTATGCTGTTTGGTATTTTGGGGTTTTTGAATGGCAGGACTGGATACTTGTTCTTGATGCCATATTATTATTGGCAGAGATGATTCATAACATATGGTGTTCACAATAATGGTCTCATTCTGTGGTCTCAAAAGCTGGTATCAGATTTGTTGGGTTTCTACTGTTATTTGTTTTATAAAATATACTTTCCTGTATAAGGACCTTGCATTTCTCCATCTGCCCTGCTCCTCCAGCTGGTCTAGCCAAGTGCTGGAAGGCTATAATATTCCATCTTTTCTTTCAGATGATAAACTGTGTGCATTAATCTTTCTCCACACTGTTTAGTAATTTAGAAAACATTGTGGAGTCTATTATCTTCTGAAGTTTCCATCTGATCCTTTAGACATAGTCACAACCATGTAACCATCAGACCAACTCCCTTTGTCTTCTCCAAAGCAGAAATTTTTTCTTCTGACAGGAGGAGAGAGGAACTCACAATATTTCCATCACTGTCACTTCAATTATGAGAACCAGTTTGCTGAATGCCAGAACACTGCTCTTTTTGTCCTGTGATTGGGAGAAACTCAGCTTGTAGTTTGCATTCTTCCCTTGCTGTGAAATTTACTTGAAGTGATTCAACTGAGCTCCAGGTCAGTTGCCTCTTGGTGACTTTTGTTTCCCATCCTTCTATTCATCTTAGTCTCTCAGATGAGGGAGCTGGTCTGGGTGGATTGGCAGGAGATAGTCCAGTCTGCAGCATCAACACTTCCCCTGCTCTGGCAGAGCAACATCCAGGGATGTGGGTGAGACTGGCCAGTGGACTGTTGTCCTCAGTCCTCTGGCATCTCTCTCTCCATAGCAACATCAAGAATTTGGACCAAATACAAAACCAGCTCTGAAGTTCCTCGGGTCTACAGCAGTGCTGAGTTAATTTTGTTAAAATCTTTCCTTATCCTGAGCTTCTTTGTGGTTTCCCTTGTGACTAGAATGAGTAGAACTTGCCTCAGTTGTCTTTGACAATGCAGAGCGGTACAGCTTAGGAAATACATTCTCTGCTTTCGTTACAGTGAGTAGGTAGAAAGAAGCACCATTTGAACATGGATCATCTGCCCTGCTTTAGGTCCATACTTTGAGACACAGCACACCCTGGAACTGCCCATTTCTTTGTTCCAGGTTGCCTCCAGAGACAAGCTGGGACATGGGCTAAATCTCCCTGAGGGAGCAGAGTTTCATGGCATACCTTAGCTAGCTTATCAGTTAAGCTGTCATTTGAGCTGCTGTCAAATGAGCAAGCCTCATTCTCTCTGCTGTAACGCTTCATGTTTCATGTTTGCTTCACCCCACACTTTTCCTTTTGGTGGTGATTTGTCTGAACCCACAGGAATCCAGTTTCTGGGCTATAAGTGGCAGAGGAGCACATTTTTCAGGGCTAACGTCATACTAGTCTGATTTCTGGAACCAGCTAAAAAGGTCCAACAAATGCCTGTACCAGATCAAAGAAATTGGTGGGAGAACACTCAGGGATAAAGAGGAGAACTCCATTTCAGAAACAGATGGTACTTAGACTTTTCTGTACCATCTTTCTCCATACATGATGGTTTCAATTACAGTGCTTGCTGTGGAATAGATTGGCCTCATCAGGCTTATAAATAAACTTTTCAGGTTAGACACCTTCTCAGCTTCATGCACAGTTTAGTCCAAAGAGCTTTGGTGCTGTAGAAAGGCTCTGCAGAGTGGTTACCTCCCAGGCTGAGCTGGTGGAGGAAATGAAGATTTGGATGCCATCAGACTCACCATTCTCAAGGAAAGGGAAAGGAATTAAAAATGGATCTCTGTAAAGTTCCCTCTTTATGACTAGCTGTAGCTCTCTGTTTAGCTTTGCCATTTAAGCAGGTGGTCTCAAATTTTGATTTCTCTCCTCTACAAGAAACAGCACTTCACTGACATTTTTGCTTTTACAATTCTTTTTGAGCTATTAAAAAATCAAGTTCGGATAAAGGCATAAAGATTTGAAAAGAGATGATGTTTTCCACTAAGAGTTGTACAAGAAGTTGTGAAGGGTATATGAAGTCACAATGTCATATGGATTTGCTTAGACTAGAAGAATAATAATTCACATGTACACTTTATAGTCTGTGTGCTAAAGCTTAGCACAGCCTTCCTTTAAATCCTGACATGTGTTTTTTTCCTAGCAGAACAGAACAGAACCTAAATACTTGGTAAGTGGTGTAATGCAGTGGTAAAATGATAAAACTCATATTCAGCTAAAATTGTTCTTTACTGCCCTCTTGTTTCTTTTGGCTCAAGCCAGAAGAACAAAGGAAAAAATGAAAAAGAAAATCTTAATGAAAATAGGGAATGGCGGTGCCAGATGGAGGATGTGACCTGTCAGAACACTGATCTCAGGAGATTACTCTAGGAATCCCAGCCAGGTTGGCAGCTACTGTTTGCAGCTTCTTGCTCCAACACCACACAGAGGTTCCTAAAGACGAGCAGTTGGGGATTTTCTTCACTGAGTTTTAACTGACAGGATCCTGGGTCCTTTCAAGCAGGGTGTGTTTTCTAGCAGATTCTGGGCACAATCTTATTTTCTTTTCTAGCACATGGTGTATCATTGATGAAGACTGAAAGGATTTTGGTTTAATTTAGCTTAAGCAATGCACATCTGCCTTGTGTGTATTATTGTACAGATGCCATAGCTATTTCAAACTGGATTGGGCAAAGGTTTCGAGGAAAATCTAAGGCCTGGCAGAAACATGTGGAATTAAAAGCTGCTCTAAACCTGAGGAAGTCATAGTGATTTTGTTAGGCTGTTGTTCAGATCCTAAATGACTAACCTGGTCTTTTCCACCATTAAGTGGAGGTGTATAAAAGAAGAGGGAGGCAAAGATGGTAACATAGGCTTATTAGCATGGCTTCACATTGCAAAGAAACTTCAGGGCTCAGAACACATTTATAATTCTGTGAAGCCCTATTCACAGTAGACTGGACTCTGCTCGCTAGAGATCCCCTCCTAAGTCTAAACTTGCAAAACATATATTCTCCCAGATATTGATAATACTTCCATAGGTAAAGGCTGTCATGAAGTGTGTGTGTTCTCCCCTACTCTGCATGTCACTTTCAACAAAATCAAATTTCTATAGAGCAGTTTAAAAAACTATTTAAGTTCAGAAGTTACCATTTAGGTCCTCAGCTCTTTTTGAATCATCCAGCCAGTTATGAAAACTGAGAAGAGAGGTATTTTGAGGGAGATAGTATCAATGAAGAAATTTTAAAATAATCTGGAAAACAGATTTTTCACATTCCTTTGTTAAGAATAATAATAGCTACCTCCTGAGACTACTAAGGCTCAAAGAGAGACAGTATTGCAAAGAGAGACTTTTTTTAATAAAACTGAATTTTATTAAAAAATGCCCTGAGATGTTCTGGTCTGGAAACTGAGCAAAAATCTCTTGAGAATGGAACTCTTTCTCCTATGTCTGAATACAGACAGACTTAAATTGACATTAGAATGGGATGTATTTATCTATGCAGTGGTTGTAAAGAAGAACTGTTTCTGTACAGATTAGGGACTAATAAACTGAAAAAACACTGAATAGATATAATTAATTTTGAACCTCAGATGTAATATGACTCACTGAATAGCATGTGCAACTTTAAATGGTTTGCATTTACGCCTTCTATTTCCTTCAGCCCTTCCTTTGTCATGCACAAAATTTATTAATTGTATATAAGGCAGTCTGAAATTACTTTCACTCATCTATGAACCAATAAAAAAGGTTGTATATTATCAGTAGTTTCAAGAAATGACACATGGCACATTTTGGGGCTTTTTAAAAAAAAAAAAAAAAAAAGTATTGAAACAGGTAAGTGTTAACTCTGCCTGAGAGGAAAAAGAGGAGACATGTTGGGCTAAGCTATGTAGCACCAACTGTGTGCAGGTCCAGACCAACATTTAAGCCTCTGCTTCAGCCTCCCTCAACTCTACCATGAGCAGCTAAGCTGTCCCTTTCTCCTGTAAAAGAAAACCACTTAGTACTGTTAGCTTTGGAGGGACAACCTTCGACCAAACTTGTTCTTTTGATAGATTTCATTCTTTGGGGAAAGAAGAAAAAGAAAGTAATTAGCAAGTTGGCCAGCTGCAGTGGAAAAGAAATAATGGTGGGCTGTGCCCAAGATAGAACAACACACCTATTTAATCTGTGCCTATTTTTGAACTGTCATTTACTTTGATTTATAACTATGGTTTTGAAAAAATTTTAATGACGAGAACATAGTTTGTTCCAAGATTTGAAATAGCACAAATGTCAAAGCCAGTAAATATCATGCTTTGAATTCAGACAATAAACCAAACACACCAAGAAAGAGCCTTAATTTTGTGATCAATTAGGTTTGTGCAGCAGCTACACAGTTTCTGAAGAACTTCAAGGGAAGGGCAGTCTTCTTCATCCTCTGACCCACGATGTCACTGTTCAATGGACCCTGTCAGGGAGATACCCTATTTGATTTTGACATATGCATCATATTCAAGTGCACTGTGGTATGTGTTTAAGTTCATATCAAAACCAGCTGCCAGACTGCTTGGCACATATGGTAAAGTTACATACAGTATGCCAGAACCAGATCCATTATGAGAAAGTGTCCCTAAAGAGTCTTCATCTTTGATGACCTTTGAAGTCAGGAAAAGGAATAGACAGAGTATTTTTTACATGTAGCTCGCTGGATCAGATGTAATACACTGCACATAAGTAACTTTTGCCTTCTGTTATTTAAAGAGCAGCTGCTATAAAAAATGGTTTAGGAGAGGTCTATTTAACTGTTACTGGGCAAATAGATGCCACAAGACCCTGTCTTGGTAAAATTGACAATCTATTGGTAAAATTGGCACTCTATAGGTAAAAACGAGCAAGCCAAGTTAAATTAACAGCCCATATACATCCCTCTTTCATTACCATGGTTGTTGAAGCAAACCTCTCTTTGTGTTACTGGAATGTTTGCATAAGTTTTATTACTTTCCCATTTCCAGACAGCACTCCAACCTGAGCTGAAGAAATACCACAAGAAAATCTGCTCTTACTGAATTTCCAGATGCTTGTATCAGGTTAGCCTCTGAATTTCAGTGTATGCCCCAGAACTCTTCCCTCCTTTTTTCTTTACAGCCCTTATGATCTTGCTAGACAACCAACTTCCAGATGTGTTAAGCAACACGGATATCATCTTCACACAGCTGCACTCTCCTTTGTCTATGATCTAACAGGGGAGAGGCAGAGAAGACCCAGTGGCTGTGTGGTAAAAAGATGGTAGATGCTGATCTTCCTTTATCTGTCACATTACACACACACAGAGACACACATGCAGAGTCTCACAGAAGTCTCCAGATTTAGGACTAAGCAGAGAGACAAGTGTTGCTGGAATGAGAAGAGCTATATTAGAGATGAAAAATATAGATCCCAGAACTGGGGTGAGAATAGGTGATAGAAACCATGGCTTAAACATCAGGGCAGAGCAGCATCTCATAAGCTGGTGAAAACAAGAAGTTTGGGACCTGGCTTTGGTTTCAACAACCATGCAACTTAGCTCCTCCATCTCAGCCTTTCCAGGTTTTAATTTCTCTTTTCCTAGAGGAACATTGTGTCATGGTAACAACTATCATGGACAGCAGGGTCAAGAATGCAGTTTATCCTCAGTGAGGCTGAGGCCAGGAGATTGTTAATCCACTCCAAAGGAAAGGGATGTTATCCCTGCTGAGCCCTCCACATAGCACTGCTTGGACATTTTCTTTGAGGGTCACTCTCTTGCTATTCACACATGTGAGACAAAGCAAGGTTTATGCATGCTGCAGCAAGAGGTGGCAAAATCCACAGTGTTCTGTGCTGTGAGCGTGATGGTTCTTCTATTTCTTAGTGTCCCAACTAATCCACTATTGCCAAGGACAGGTCCCAAGACCAGCATCACCTGTGTTCTCTCTGCCAAGCATTTTAATTATAGTAAAGATTAGATTTTTGTTTGTCTGACAGATGATGAAGACAATATTTCTTTCTGCTGTAACCTCTCCAGAGAATGAGAAACACTCCAGAGAGTGGGCAGGCAGAATTTTTCCCTGGGTCTTCCTTTTTTAAATACTAGTATTCTAATTTATGTTATTTCTGGATATTTTGTAAATAAAAGAATTCTGCTCAGTCTCCTCTAGAGATGCATATAATGCTGCAAGTGCCTAATTTATGGTCAACAAGCAGAACATAAAGCACACTCAACTTAGAGGTATCGTGGATGTGGATCATGTTTAAGCTAAAGCTGTGGCAGACTGGTGAATAAGCATTGGGAACCCCTAATTCCAGCTGTACAAAGATTGTTTCATGGTGAGTGAATGCTCAGGTGGCACAAGCTGCTGCTCTCCAAAGGCTGCAGTGATACTGCTCAGGGTATAACTGTGTTACACTTCACAGCCCTGCCCACTGCACTGACTCACCAACATGATTCAGAACAGCCCTGGTAAAGTGCCCCAAAACCCTCCTTTGCCCACCTGCACAGCTGCCTCAAGTTGTGCAAGCTTCAACGACCTGTCAACAAGTATTATTTAGAACTGTTGACAAATCACTAAAGGAATTGACTCTTCACTTTAAAAAAAAAAGGGTATTCATACAGAACTTGGCACTTGCTCTTGTGTTATTTCAGGAGTTCCACTTCTAGTTCCAACTTAAAACCAAGAAAAGCAGAAGCAGAGATATTTTTTTACTAGTTGATCAAGAATTTTCAGACCTTGACATGGCTTCAGATTCAATCTATCTTGCCAAATTTGGGATAAAGGCTTAAACCTGTTTAAAAGTTTCCCAGGAATGAAAGACATCACAGTGCAATAGAGAAGAAAAAATGAAGTGAATGATCTGGCTTATTTTTCAGACACCATCCTAGGAAAGCTGTGCACCCACAGAAAAGCTCTGAAAGTCTGTATCTCTGTTTCTAAATAGGTATACAGGAAATAATAGCTGCAATTATTCCTTTCATAATAAATGCAGTATGTTAAGAAATTATTTAACACTGCTCCTTTAATACTATTATTTAGTAGTACTATGAGAGGCAATATAACAGTAGTCAAACAGCCAACAAAAGACAAGTTAAAGCTAAATTGCATCAAGTCCCAAATCCAGGTAAGCACTTAAACACATGCATAACTTCAAGCAATAAGTATTAATGACTCTCACATACATAATGTCATGCATATGCTTAAGTGCTTAAGTGGATTGGAGCCTAAATTCACAAAGGCAGCAAAGACGACAACACTTAATTTTGCACTTTTGTCTAACATTCACTTTCTTACTCTTTACATTCATAAATTTTCTTCATAAGATGTGAAAAAAAATGTTCTGTTTCAATGCAGAACTTATGATTAAGTGCATGTGCACATGCATGTGTGTCTGGAGCCTATGAACCTTTTTTAAAATTCTCTCTTTCCTTCTGGATGTAAATATTTTCCTATTGGTCAGATCACCCACATGCTACTGCACTTGAATACTGAAACTTTTTATTAGAATTTTGCCACCAAAAAGAGTGCACTGGCATGAATCTCACCATTGCATTGGCTGCATTGTACAGCCCTACAGCTTCTAAGAGAGCAAAAGGACACAGTTTTGTTAGCTTGGTAGTGTGTTTCCAGCAGGCCTAAGAGTACTACTTGCACATATCATGGTGCTTAAAGAAACAAATCACTCTTGAAATCATATTTGGATTCCCAAATCATATTTGGATCAGATTTGCAACCTGAGAGGGCACATGAAAGTAACAGAGGGCTCTTGACCAGTGATCATGGAGCCATGGCAGCAGCCTCAAATCATTACCACTAGGAAACCTAGATATCAATTTCTAAAATTCTTAAGGTGAGAGTTATATTTAGAGCTACTATATGTAAGTACGGATTTTATCCAAAGAAATACTGCATGTTACTTAAAATATACTTAAACAAAACCGGATTTTTAATTTTATGTTTTACCAAAACATGAAATTATTATTCACATGGCTTTTTGTTTTGAGTTTTCAAAACATTTTCAGGGTTAAATGTGAACATTCCAATAAGGATGGGAGGTGTCTTCAAATGTTTTAGAGTTCCAGTTTAGTTTCACTAGGGAACTAACCTCTTTAGCTCTGACCGCTTTAGAGGTTTGTCCAAATTCCTCAGAATGAGTCAGATAGACCTTCAGGTAACAAGTCTGTAGATACTAAGGGTCCTTCTCATAGACAGTTAGCTTCTCTTCTTTGGATGTCCTCTGGAACCCTTATGTCCCTAAATCATATCTCCCACAGGAGAAGGCCTTCATCTGAAAGCATTAGCATCTGGAAAACTCATTTAATCTCCCTAAGTCATTCCATTTGCTATTTAACTTTATTAGAAAAGTTTTACCTTTTTCCAAGTTGCATAAATGTAAATCATCATCAGCTTATTTTTTTTTCCTTTGACTTGAAAGTTTTGACAGTTGCACTTTCTCTGTTGAAGATATGTAAACCACATAGTTTTTCCATCAAAATACTCTGCACATTTTTTTCAACTTTCTTTCATTGTCTTTTCCTAAACAAGAACAAAACCACTTTACATTAAAGGTGTTTTTCCCAATTAAAAAGAAAAAATTAGTTTCTTTTACTGTTGTGGGACAAACTAGGATCAGATCCAGAATATGTATATGCCCACCTTTACAATTCTTTATTGTTGCATTGGTATAAACAGCATTTTTTGGTATGGTGTTGTCCAGAAATAGGTCTAACTATAGGTCAACTTTATTAAATATTTTCAAACTGTATTTCAGTTTCAAGTGTTCCTTCAGCCATCACAGTGCTTTGTGAATCCAGGTCAGTTTAAGGAAGCGCAGAGTAATTTCGAGACATCACTGGAACCTGTAGCTCCATTTCAAGTAACAAGTTACTTTAACCTTATCCAAAGTTTGTGTCACTCAATATTGAGAAATTAGACCAAAATATTTCATGAAACAGGGTTTTTCATCAGATCTAGATATCCTATGATTTGTTTTGGGTCATGGCTGTAAAACATAGTTGTCGAGTTTTCTGTTAATTCTTTTAGTCTGGGTTAATTTTTTTTTTTTTTTTATCTAAAGTTTGATCACATTCTGATTTTCTTTTTCATTCCATTTATGATATTATTCTATGCCTCTGTCCAAAAGCACCACTGAGAAAAATGAGGCATGTGTTAGGTACTCAGACTGAGACAACCCTAACAATTGTCATAATAAATCTACTTCTGCCAACAGATCTTATTTGGGTTTTTTTGTCCTGAGGGCATGACAATAAGTCATGCTAACACTTGTAGAGCATGTTCTCGTTGAAATACATATATTTTAGCCAACTCCCACCCTTGCTCTGTATCTAGATGTTGAGAAACACAAGTATCTTTCATCACAGCAAGTTGCTGTCCCAAATGTCTGAAGAGCATGGGAATTTAGAAGTGGGAAAATGAAGAAAAGAATTAAGAGATGCCTTAGAGACACTGGAGAAGGCCAGATGGAAAAATATTAAAAGTTATTATTTCTACTAAACAAGTTAGCTGAGCAAATGGTTACCACCCATATCACACTAGTAAGTAAGGACAGTTCTGTTGCTGAACTGCTCAGAAGTGCCCTTTTTTTCCCTATGGAATTTCATATTTTTATGCCAAGGAAATAGTAAAGGTCACAGATAAGATATTATCACGGCTGAACTCTGAAAAGGGTGACACTCCTAGAAATTGGTACACAGACAAAAGCTAATTTGTTTGGACCTTGTGGAAGGTTAACAGGAAGCCTTTCCGTAAGTTTTGGAAACATGATAGATGTTTGGCATTTTTAGATGAACCATTTTGCTCATCAGTTACTGTGATAACAACACACTGCCACAAAATGGTATTCACATATTTATTTTGGAAGTCACTAATACAAACTTATTCAGAGTAAGTCAGCAGCAAAATGTAAGAATGTCTATCTTTGCAGTCTGACTAACATTATAAAACAAACTGGTAAATGGATCACTGAAGAAGAAAAACACTTTTTAAGCAAAATAAAGCTTTCTGATTTTTCAGTGTCAAAGAAAAATGGTCTTGATAAATTACTAATTTATTACTTCTAGCAGCTGCAATCTTCAGCTCCTAGAAGCAAAAAAATCTTAAAACTTTTTAATATAATCGCAGCACAGAAGCATCTTTCTTGAGTTTTCAACTCATAGAACCTATTTTAGGTTTATTTTTCCTGCTGCCTTAGAAACCTGGAAATATGTCAGTCTAGAAAGACCTTAGACAAAAAAGGTTTCCTAGTTTTATGTCTCTCAGAGTGAATGAAGTAGCATTTTTAATTAGCTTCAAAAGAGAATTCCTGTGAGTCACTTCCAAAATCCTGAAATATTCTCCTCCTTAACCAACCCCCACAGAGAATATCATGTTTGTAAATCAGTGACCAAAAATTGAAAATGAAACAAATTATAGTGGTTTGCATAGCAGTTATTTCATTTACATTAATGACCTTAAATTAATATCCAAGGTAAGACTGGGAGCACTCATGAGCCTAGAGGTACTGTTTCAGGGTGCCTTCAGGACTACCAAGCAGTGTATATTTATAAAAATGTTCCAGAGCCTTCACAGAAATTCTATGCACTATTATTGTCTTCCCAAATATTTTTATAACCTACTCCTGCTCCATCTTCATTTGGATCAACCCTCTTAATTGGCACTAACAAATGTCATTGTTGTCTTTGCAACTAAAATTTTACATATAATTTCTTTTGTTTAAAATTCTGAATATAGAATTAAACTTCTGGTAAAGTATCACAGCAGCAGTGAAATGATAATATTTTGTAGTGTTGTAGGTTTAATAGGGATACATGGTTTCCAGCAATCAATTCTCTGGCTCAGGCCATCCTTTCCAGTCCTAAATTCCTGTGTTAGAGATCTTTATGCAGTAAAAGCTGTGTGGGTGTTGTGAATTTAGCCTTAGCATTATGACCAAAAATAGCTCAGTAATACCTGTAAGATATTACTGGTTAAAAAATGCTCTTCTGTCACAATTTTAAATCAAAACTTGACATTTTGATATTTCTTCAATAGTTTCCAATTGTTTTCACAGCTTAAAACATAAGGGAAACATATATATTTTAAAACTGTTTAAAAGGTTATCCACTGAATTTATCAAACATATCCATACCTATACCCATACCCATACCTATGCTCACATTTGCCCACAAAATTTTCTCAACTCCAAGCAGGAACTGCTTTATATGCACATACTGAATTTACATCTAGACCAAGCAACAGTTAGCTCAAACTGTAGAAAGAGATTCAAAAGCCTTTTTTCATGTGGAAAATGAATGTCTTTTAGTATTTGACATAAAAGATTTCCTCTTGTATTTACTGATATTCATTTGACTCAATTAAGATAGAAGCCAGCAGGACATGTCTTGTTATGGATGCTTTTATTTATCCATTCATTGGAACAGGATGAGAAGCATCTGGCAGTCTCCTAAGTTTTGCATCTCAACTCATCGTACAGTTTCTTTTGTTCTCTGGAAACTAAATAATATCACTCTGATGGATTTCTCATGTATTTTCCCTAAACAGCTTGCCAACTACCTTACCCACTGCAGACTCCCATTGAACTTCATATATCACAAATACACCATTCCCTAACTGATAAGAACTTGTGCCCAGCTGATGTCCTGTAACAGAAGAGTAACAAAAAATGCTGTATAGCTTTTATTTAGCTTGGACATAAAACAAATGAAAACATTTTTTAAATAATTTGTGTGCCCACAGCAGGAAGAGCTCAAACAATGATTGTTCCATTTCACCCTCTTTATAAACAAAAGAGTAGACACCTTAAGTAAAAGAGGATTCAGAGATATATGATGAGGTAGAAAAATGAAACAACAAATATGAACAATGAAAAGACTAATAAGAATACTGATAAGTGATAAATAGTTAAATGTAATTGACCTGCATATGATATATCTCCAAGGATCAATTTAAAAATTTCAAAATTACCAAGTTGACTCAAAACCAACATCTTCCCTTAAAACACTTCAATAATACATTTATCTATAAATATATATACTTTTTGGCATATATAAACACAAGAAAAACAGATTAAATACCAAAACACAGAAATTTTTATATCTTTGATTCAAGAGTAAGGAAAAAAAAGCAACAAAAATCATCACTAGTAGTATTGCAGAAATGTTCCTCTTACACATAGGGACATGGAAAATTACGGTTAACTCATCACTGAACAAGAAATGTCCTGCATTCAAATCATAATCTGGTTTGGTTTTACTTATCAATACTTTATCATAAAAAATATGAAAATTTGAGTCTACGTCAGACATAGACTCATGTGTGTATGAATGTACATAATGCAGACATGACTTGTAAAGTGATTTCAAGATTACAGTAATATTTTGCATTGCAAATGTATTCTTGGGAAAACAGACTAATTACTTCCTTCTTTTGTACGTTTCAATAGATACTGCTGAGCAATGGAGCGAAAGCGCTCAGGAAAAACTGTCCTCAGTCTTCCCTTGTATTCCATGAGAATTCCATGTATCATCGTGGCAAAAAGTTGGCTCCTATATAAGGTCATATTGAAGAAAAGGGTGGTGTGAGAAGGCAGGGTGAGGCTGGGATTGCTGGCAGAATTGAATTTCTTCTCTGTGGGCAGCTGTTCAAGGTATTGCTGCAAAAAAAAATTGCTTAAAGAATGTGATTTGTTGAAAAGATGCTAACCTCAGAGATGATATCTGAGCAACTGTCATGTGCCTTCAAGAGCATTGCAATCAACGAAGATTTGTTTTAGACACCTGATAAGGGTGGGGTTGACTGCAGTTTTTAGTTTAAAATGGTTAGAAGATTGCTATGGCAGTGACTAGGGCAACGGAAAAAAACAAGGAACCAGCCAATATAGCATATATGTATATTATATATACCACCTCTTTCACATTAGCTGATATGGCAGAACTTCAACTTCCCTAACAGTTTTTCCATTTGGCCCATGGAAACATTATTTTAATTAGTTAGTCAACATTAATTTCAGATGGAGTTAGCGCCCATTTCAAGGGTTCAATTCAATTGCCGCAAGCAGCCTACTGCAAAAGGAGATTTACAATATGTCTAAACTGTATAATCTTTCCAAAAACTAAAGCTAATGTCTGTAACTAAAGGGGTAATATTTCAGATTTTTAGTGTGATTTTTAGTTCAGCAGGTGCCCACAATGTTAATGCTTTCTCAAAAAAAAGCAAAGAAACAAACAAAAAAAAAACCAATACAAACAACAACAAAAAAAAACACAACAAGAAACCTGCTGAAGTTCTGAAATATCTCTTTCGTCGATTCATATGGGGTTTTTTTCCTTATTCATCTATTTTTAGTGAAAAAAGTCACAGTTTTGTATACATTCAGAAAATGAATCCTAGTGAGTGTTTACAGAATTAACCTCCTTATCTGGCTTTTTAAAGACATCACAACATTTGACCACAACATTGTGTTATTTAACCCAATCTGTTGTTTAGAGTTCTGGAACCACACTTCCCTAATTTATCTTTTCCAGTTCTAAAGAATCATTTTACTATCTATGATTTTGGTAGAAAATAATGCTTTCTACTTAACGTCATTCAGAATAACTGATTATTTTTGAGTGTTTATCAGACGCCGATAAAAGGAAAGGAAAAATCACACATAAGTTTTTAAATGTTCAATTAAGTAAAACAAAAGGTGACAAAAATTAGAAGACCTGGATTCACTAAGAACCATCAGCTTTCAAGAGCATTTAATTTCGGTTTATTGTTGTGTTGGCTCATACATATTTACTGTAATGAAAGTCTCTTACCTGGTGTTGGGAATACCTACAAGGGAAGGTTTGTGACATGTATCTATTCCAGTTTGTGCTGACATGGACTTTCCACCAACAAAGCATTTTGCTATGAGAGGGCCAGGATTCCCAAACCTGTTGAATTTTGTTTTACTGAAACTGTGAAGTTCAAAGCCAGTCTGCATTACATTTCAGTAAGAAATACAAATATTTTCAGGCAGCTAACGTGGGTTTTTCATAGAAATTAATGTCTGTAATTTGGAAGCACTGCTTGCTTTCCTCTTTCTCCCACTCTTAACTTTAAACATTTGTGGAAATGGGTCACTGGCTGGCTGGCTGAAATGTAATAGTTTTGCCAAAGTTAGAAGTCAAACAAAGAAGACAGATTAAGTGTAAATTCTTGGGAGCTGGCAGAATTAACCTGAATTCTGTTTAACAACTCAATTCTGAAATTATTAATGACTTGTCCTTGCCAACATAAA
>VYXD01011433.1:209922-236734 GCA_013397195.1 Hylia prasina | reverse complement strand
ATAATTTTCCTTGCCAACAAAAAAAAAAAAAAAAAAAGTTTTTAGCTGTAGATTTCTTCAAAAGTCATATATCTTATTAATTTTAATACATTTTCAGCATAATCAGTCATAATACAATGGAAACCTCACTGAACATAAAATAATCCATAAAGTGTCATATGGATTTCATTTCTTGAGAAAGAAAATTCACAAGTAGGCCGGTCTTTCAAGTTAGCTGTTCCATAAGGATGAAATCATCAATTTAGAATATGGACAAAAATCAAAGAACATCCTATTTTACAGACATAGTAATTTGGGGTTAACCCTTACTCCCATTGAAGTCGACAGTAGACTGCTACTGACATCAGCAAGAGCCTAATCCATCTCCTAATTGTCCCTATGGAAAAATACACCTGGGCATGGAGCATCACCTTGTATTTTCCCTGGACTGAGATCCTTTGGCTTTGAGAGAGATTTAGCTGCATAAATAACGCCAGATCCATGTGCTGTATTAGAAACATCCTTAAAATTTGTGTGACTGGTTTTGCACAGGCATTGGCTAGACTAGCAGCCTAGATTTGCAGAAGCTTCTCACAGTTTTCTTCAGCAGCCTCCTTTTTCACAAGAGAATATTTGTGAGTAATTTTGCAGCAATAATAAGATACTTCAGTACTGTGAATAGGTGCAGTTGGGAGGGCATGTTTGTCTCTGCATTTTTAAGAAGGCAACTATATGTATCCCAGTCCGAAAAATGTACATTAATCTGAACTACACAGGTGTGTTTTCATCTAGAAATTCACTGAATATGTCGAATACATATGAAATAACTTTAGGCATACAAAATCATGGAATAATTCTGGTTGGAAGGGACTTAAAAAGATCCCTCCTGCAATGTGCAGGGACATCCTCAATCAGATGAGGTTGATCAGAAGAACCCTGTCCAGCCTGACTGTGAATGTTTCCAGGAACAAGGCATTTACCATGGTTCTGGACAACTTGATCCAATGTTTTACTATCTTCATGGTAAAAATTTGATCCTTATATCTAGTTTGCATCTATCCACATTTAGTTTAACAACTTTGTCCTTTGTCCCCTTATAACAGGCCCTAGTTACACGTTTTCCCCATCTTTGTTCTATATCCCTTTTAATACTGGAAAGTCTCAATAAGATCTTGGAGACTTCTGTCCCCCAGATTTAACAGCTCCAACGCTCTTAACCATTTCCCATAGTAGAAGTTTTCCATCCCTCCAATCATCTCTGTGGCCCTCATCTGGACCCACCCCAACAGTTCCAGGACATTTCTGTGCTGAGACTCCAGAGCAGGATGCAGCATTCCAGGTCAGGTCCCACCGGGGCAGAGGAGCAGAACCACTTCCCTCATCCTGTTGCCACACTGCTTTGGGTGAAGCCCAGGATAAAACTGGCTTTCTGGGCTGCAAGTGCCCATTAACAGCTCGTGTACAGTTTTTTTAATCACCAGCACCAGGTTTTTAGTCGCCAGCACTCCCAAGTCATTCTTGTCAGGGCTCCCCTCAATCTCCCCATCCTCCATCCAGTATTGATTCCAGCTGTTGCCCTGCCCCAGGTGTTGGACCTTGCACGTGGTCTTGTTGTATCTCTTCATGGTGTGAAGTCACAATAGTATATTCTAAAAATCTATAATCAGAATTCCAAAGAAGAATAACTTTGAGTATATATTGCACTAATGTTTCCTTTAAAGTTTGTAAATATTATTTTATTCTTTGGCTGTGTGTTCCTTTCTAATACTTTTTTTTTGATTCACAGCTCTATTCTGCAAAATTTCAATATTGTTGCTTGAAATTAAATAAAGCTTGAAGTTAAATAAAATTTTCCTCTTTCAACAACAGATTATTATCCAAACCAATAAAGAACCTTAAATACTTCCTTAATTCAAAAACTGTTTTGTTAAATGAATAACTTAATTGTGTTTTTTGACCTGAAAGAGAGTGCAAATGTCACCAGAATGTTTTGACATTCTTCTCCAAAAGTTCTCTCAGGAAAAAAAATCACACATGAAATTCACTACTCTTCCAGGGATTTAGAAAGTATTTATTTCATTGCACCTTCTCTGTGCTACTACATGTAATCGCTCATAAAATGGATATTTTAGGATATTTTGGAATAATTCTTTCTAAAATTTCCTTTTATTACAGTTCATAATGAAGTTTGGGCTTCTTACTCTTTCCCTTTTTCAGCAATGTTCAGTGAAAACAGACTGACAATGAAACATTTTTATTGTCATAAAATAATGGTACTGTTGCACTTAAAATTTTTCAACACCATTTAGTTTGAAACTGGCAAGCCAGAATGGGTCCTGTTTTACAGTCATCGTTTCTTCTTTGTAATAATGAAAGGCTATAAAATTAAGGTGCTTTTAAGCAGAAACCCAGGGACCAAAAAAATAAACAAGATCTAGCTTTTTATAAAAGAATTTTATTAACATAGCATACTCAGATAGAAAGTAAAATTGTGATCTAACAATAATGGCAAACTAGGATAATGATGCAAAAAGCTTTTTCTCATAGAATTATTTCCTATTTATCAAGTAATCTCTTAGAAGTGAGAGCTAGTTGAAAGCTAGTTGTAAGAAATGCTAGTAGAAATATAGCTTTGTAGTTTCTCAGAAAACAAAACTGTCATTTTTATTCCTTATCAAAAAGTATAAGGGCTACTTTACTTATAAATAGATAAACTTTGGATTAAGAATTCCACCAAATCCAATGTTTTTATTTTTCTCTCTCTTCCCTTTTATCTTCTTTCTATTTTATGAACAGAAATGAAATATAATTTTTTTTTTTACTTCATTTTATACTTCAGGGAATCTGTAAAAGTATTTAGCAATTTGTATTTGAAATTTAAAAATCTTTACTTAAGGTTTTTATTTTTCCCTAAAAAGCAAAATTTATTTTTCAACCTGATAGTTCATAAAAATCTTATAGAAAGCTTTATACAAGATCAAGTTTTAAACTACCTTTAAAGAAAAATTCAAGTAACTGAAGGTAGTCTTCCCATTTATGGTAATTTCTTATGCTGCTCTTCAGCAAGAGCAGCCGTCTAAAAAATAACCAATAAACCCTTTCTCACATGAATGAGACTCAGCAAGTTACAGGCTTCTTCAGTGCTGTGGTTTTTATTATGCAGCACAACCTTTTAAGAGCAGAAACTCCCCTCTGCTAGCTCTTAAGTGGTGCAGAGGGTCTCTGGGAGCAGCTTGTTCCACTGCTCACCAGGACACGGGGTCACTCGGCTACCGCGCCTGCTGGATGGAGCTTGTCTCCCGGGAGGCCCATGGCCTGGTCCTGCCTGGACTCCTAAACAGCCCTTGTGCATCCCTGTCTGGAGGTCTGTCTTGGTTTAGGAGACAGGTATCCGCTAGGGAAAGCTGGAGATTCCTTGGAANTGTCATTGGTGAGCCTTAATGGCCCATTAGCAGAAAATATCCCGCTGGAGGGAGGATGGGTGGTGAAAGAGATAAGAAACAGTACCCCGCCTGGTTTTAACAGCTGAACCATTATCCAAAAGCATCCATCCCCCTCCCCCCAGAGTAACAAGAGATAAAGAGAAAAAACATTTCCCCAAATGCTTTCAGCAGATGAAAATAGAATTTTTGGTTCCATAACCCAAGACAGGGTCACACCGTGAGGAGATACCCAGCAGCTGAATGCCACGCTCGTACCCTTTGCAAGCACCTCCTCATCCTGACTCACCTCAACCCTGAGGGGTCTACTATGGAGCACTGTAGGTCACCTTTCCAGGATTTTACACTACTGCAAGCAGGAAATTGGGACACAAAATTGGTTTCAGACCAAGGCACAACATGTAACTGGGTAAAACAACAGAAGACTTTTTATTTAACCCTGTTTCAAATGATAAAGGACTGCCTTTCTAAGGACACAAAGTCCAACGTAGGCCACAGAAGCTCACAGATGCTTTCATTTGTGTGCATCACACTTAAGGAGAGAGTCCTAGAGGCATCTGCTCTCTCAGTCATGTTTTCTGCTCACCCATCTTAGCAATCAAATAGGTTGCACAGACCACTTGGTTAACAAGTAAAGGAATTTTCCTGAAACAAAGGAAATTGGTTTTATGTGGAGAAGTTAAGTCATTTAATGAAAAATTTTCTCCCTCATTTATACTCTAGAAAGTGTAATTTCCCTATTCACTAATCCATTGCACTCACCCAGGGAATCACAGAATAATTTAGCTTTAAAGAACTTAGAGATTTCTTTTCCAACCCTCTGCTATAGATTTTTAAGGTTTTGAATTCAGATCAGGTTGACAAGTACTTAAAATCTTCAAGATAATTTGGAGATTTCTCAGCTTGTTTCAGATTTGAACTACTCTTATTATGGAAAATGTCTTCCTTACATAATTTCTCTTCCTATAGGAGACTGCTTTCTCTTATCCTTTCAATGCATACCTTTGCAAGGAGTCTGTCTCCTTTTCTTTAGGTGGGATCATCACACAACATCACAGCTTGCATGTTCATCCTGATTTCTTATGCTGACGCAGAAAATACTGAAGGGAACATACTCTAATTCTTCACATTGTTTTGACTCTTCAGAATTACAGAGGGACTTTTTCTTCTTGGTTTTTTTTTTCATGTTTATCTCTTACCTCATTGATTACTTGGCTCTGTCTCATTTCAGTTCCAGCATGCAGTACCAGTGAAAACAGGGAAACTTCAGGCTGACATAAAGTCAGTTAAAAGGCTTTCTTTCTACTGGTTTGTCATCTTGTAATAATTTTGATAGATGATTCACTGGAGAGATAAATTCTGTTAATAGTGGAAATAGAATTAATCATCCAAAGTAATACATTAAAATTAATCATCCAAAGTAATACATGAAAAAGAATTTGTTAAGGGTGTGAAGAAACTTGAAAAAAACACAGTAAAACCCAAGTTATTTGAAAGAGAGACAATACCATCTATTCACAAATTCAAAGCTTACTTTCTTTCTTCATTCCCTTCTAAAAGCATCGTGATTGAGTTAGAAAACCATTTTTCAAAATTTGAAATATGAAAGAATGATCAATATTTTTATAATTAATTTTTTAAGAAATACAGATCTTTCTTGTCTGTGGATTGTCCATGAACACAATATTTTTAGAATGATTTTTTAATAATTTTTCTATTCCTGATTATATATAAACCCAACATTTGTGAAGATATTGGATTGCTTATGACCTTTGTATTTCTGCTTTGCCCTTTTCATATATATGAAATTTAGTTGGCTATCTCTACCCATGTTATACCATCTGCTTCCTGAGCAAGTACACTGGAAGAGAGTTTCAAGATTACTCAACCCAATGATAAGATTTTGTCTTTCATAAATAAGGTTTTGCTAGAAATTAATGTGCTGAAAGCTCATTTAAAAAATTTTCATTTCACTTTTTGTTTTTCAAGGAATTTTCCCAATGTATTTCCACAGCTCTGACAGAAATCTCTACAAGCAAAAATGTCTCTCTTATTTGTTAGCATTTACAGTGACTTGGTCATAGGACAGTTTGGATTTTGGGGTAGGTGTGCCTTATATACCCAGAATGTAATTTTTTTAAACAAAAAATTCACTAGAAATTCCCACAAAATTCCCATTAAAAAGATTTATATTGATAGATATGGATATATTGATTTCCAAATAATTCCAGTTATCTCTAAATTTCAAATTTTGGAGAAAAGTTTCTTTGTCTTGCCTTATTTTTAGCTATGAAATTTTGAAAATTGAATTTATTCCAATTACATAAATATTAGTTAAAAAAGGCATTTTTTTTTCAATATCTGTTGGCAATGAAAATACATTAATACATGCAATATACATGCAATATACATTTCATAAAATGATCTTAAAAGTCCCATCTCAAGATCAGCATTTATCTCACCAATACAATGCAAATGAAAATATTATGGTCCTCTATGCTCCTAGTATAGATGTATGTTAATTCACTATTATTCAGTTAATAAAAATTAAGTACTCTCAAACATTTCTGTTTTATCTCTGAGTTATTTACAAATTGGATGACATTCTGATACAAAACTGTTTACAGAAGAACTTTGAGCTAAGTCCTTGGTAGTTTTATAATTCCTCAAAATTACATTTTCAACTAATAAAAATATTACTTTTATCAGATACATTACAAATGGATTTTTCATGTGCAATTCTGGCAAAGGATCTTTTGAACTTTATACAACTGTTATCTAGTTCATCCAAAAAGTGAAGAGGAATATATCTGCTATCTGTATATATGGTGGGCATGTCTATCTGTATATCTAAAATTCCCCTCAAAAATGTGTACACCTTTCATTCAGTCATTCAAGGTTAAAGTGGCCTTGCATCTAATAAAAATCTGAATTGAGGGAGAGGTATTTCAGTCCCAGTCTTTGCTTTTTCTCCTCAGTCTGGCAGGAGTTGGGAGAACATACACCCACTTGCAGAAGAAAAACCCCACATTTGAGCTGTCAATTATTTCCTTCTCCTGGAAAGTTGCTGACAAAGCATAAGCCATATTTAACCCAGGATTGTGGGGCCACATTTTCTTTGGCTAGCTTTATGTCATCCTGTCCTTTAGCCAACCATCTCAATTTAGGATGTGGAGAACAAACGAAAATAAACTGTACCATCTGTAATTTTAAACAGCCTTTCACTATCTCATCAAACAGAAGCCTTCCTGAGTTCTGGAGCATAGTCTCTTTAAAGCAAGAAAAATTTTCTCACTTTGATCTCTTTGCTTAAGAGTGCATAGCTCTATTAGAAAGGATTTGGAATTTCCCTTCTCACCCCTTTTCTGTTCATTGTCTGCATTCCTTTACCCAGTGTCATATCATTGTTTCCCCTCCAGTCTCTAGCTCCATCCCAATGTGCATGCTTTATTCCTAACCTTGCGCCAAGACCCCATCTGGGACAGGCTCCGCCCTTTCCACTGTGCTTCTTGGGGATGGCAGCAGGAACTTTTGTTCTTCGAGTTCCCCACCACTGGCATGAAGTGCGCTCAGGCAGCTGCAAGCATACCTGCTACTCCAGAGCCTGCAGCAGGAGGCAGAAACCATGAGGGGTTGTTATCTAGCTGAGTCTATTTCTTTCTTTCTTTCTCAGCAGAAAGCCAGCAGATTCCTCTCCCCAGGAGTGAAATCCAAAAAGAATCCTCCTGAGAAGTTGTGAATTGTGTACAGCCTTGGGTCCAGATTCCAGCCCAGGATGCTACTAGGATCTGGAGATGCCACAAAAGGCATTATTATCCACTGGATGCTCTGGCTAACAGCCAAAGAAAAAGATTGCTATGGGTCTGTGGTCTATAAAACTTCCTAAGGGCTACCCAAACTGGATGTTATTATTTACATGATCACAGTATCCTGCAGTCATTAACATGGGACAGTGTGTGCTGCATGTTGTACAAGCACAGATCCAGAAGGCAAACCTTGGTTTAAGGACATTCCCACCAGGAAACCCATGGAGAAAGAGGGCCACTCATAAACTCCATACAATAAAGAAACAGGGAGTTGATACACCTCAGAATGGTACAGCAATACTCTCACCTGCTTACCTGCTGCCAGCTCTGGGAGGAGAGGCAGCATAGAAAGGTTTGGTCCTCAAACAAGTCCCTCCGTGACTGATAATGGGAGGAAATATTTTCTCCCCTTCTCCCCTGTGGCATGTGTTTAGGCTGTGCCAGTTGGTGTAGACTTAAAAGCTGAAGATCCCCCAATAGCCTGATAAACCTGCCCCCCTTCCCTGCTACAGTCAGTGACTAGCTCATTTTAAAGTGATAGTTACTAAAATAAAATGTTCCATTTTTGGTTGGCAGTACACACTGCATGCACTTAGACTCCTGTCCAAGCATGAGCAGGGGTATGCACTTGGGTTCAGCACGCACTTGGACCCAGCACAGCCCAAGTGCTTTTGTCTGCTTTTAATTCAGCACGGGAGAGTCAGAGAGTCACACACACACACCAGCACCTGCTGTAAGGCATGAAATCCAGCTGGAGGGAAGAACAGCAATGGCACCAAATGTCTCTCCTGTTTTTCTTTCTTGCAACAGCACCAAAGATGCAACTGCAAAATAAAGGGTCTTTTATCAATCTCAAATTTTGTTTAGAAATAATGCTCCAACTAGATGAATTATGTTATACACATTTAAACTGGTTTAATATTCTAATTGTAGATACAATTCTTTAACACTAGACATTGCATATGAAATCAGCTGCAAAACAGGTGAACAAATAAAACAGAAAACTCAAGGAGGAGAAGTACTAAATGGAGTTCATGTTACTTTTTTTGTTCTCCATTTATTTTTATCTTTTTATAAGAAGATTTTGAAATACTAACTTGTCTGTTGAACATATTTATGCTTTTGGTAATTAATTCCATATGCTCAACACTATATTCTTTAAAATCTTTGCATGGATTTTCTCCTTGTTTTCAAGGTCATCCTTTTTATATTATACTCTTTTTTCCTTGTTGGGATTAAGTTCATCCTATTCACTTTCTGAATAATAAAATCTAGTTTTCTTTTTTTTTCTTTTTTTTTTCTTTTCATGACCATCTCTTCTCCATTGCAATATATTCTTTGTAATATATTGTCTTGCATACCAGGTTTCTCTCCTTTCCCTCAAGTTTAAAAAATAGCTGAATTTTTTTTCTCAATTTAGCTTTCTGGAAATTCAAAGGCATATGAAAAAGTATCAGTATTTGCAGTATTCCCTTCCCTTCCACTTCAATGTGCACATGGGCACAGTGCTGGCAGAGCCTCCTGGCAAGAGGTGGCTTGTGCCCAGACAAGGCAAGATCACATCTCTCTATATTCAAGCAGCCAGGGTTGCTTGTAATCCTACTCACTGAAAAAGTAAAAATGTATTATAATGATATCCACAAAGGGAGCCTCTGACACAATAGAGTCCACTTTTTCCAGAAGGCATCTGGCAGTTCATATCTTTCCCAGCCAGTTTTCCCCATCCATTTTGACTTAGTACCTTCCTGCAGCAAGAAAACTTGCAGGACAGAGCGAGTCAAGATCAAATTTGTACATATGATATTTATCTGATTATTTTTTCTCTTCAGCCTTCAGGACTATTTTTATTTTTGACAATGTCAAAGACCACCAAACTCAGATGGTGCTGCCTGTGCTCTCAATAGCTATAATTCTTTGGTTCACTTTCTACTTTTGGCACCTTTTCCAGAAATCACCCTGGGTTGTCATTCACAATTTCAGAAGAGAATAATAGACAAGTCATGCTTACTGATGCTACTAGAACAGACAGGATCAGTGAAAGACAAGTCTGGCATGCAGATGAGAAACTGGCTTATTGTGAGTCTGAAGAAAAATACAATGCCAACATCTAAAATACTCCATGATCTTTCTGGAAGAGCCAGTCATTCATTGGCTTCAAACGTTACAACCTAGCAGTACAGGCCTGGATGAAAAACTCCAATTAGTATTGCTCAGCTGCATTAAAAAACGTAGGTCAGAGAAGCAGCAAAAATGTAAGGCAAAGTTCATTTAAGTTCAGTAGGACCTGTACCAACTAGGATTTCTGCACTTCTAATGAGTATCTAAATTCTCACCTCCAGCTGTCTTTTAAGTGAGTATCTATTCCTCTGCAGTGGAAAAATTCCACTGAAGATCATCAGGTGCAGGTGACTACTCACGCTTGCTCCAGGTTAATTGAGCAACTGATAGCTGCAAATTGCATTGAAAGGGATAAAATTCTGGCATACAAACATTTTGTTGCTGAGCTCTACCATGCCAGAATTTTACCAGTAATCTCAGTTTAGTTCCCAGCAGAACTAGAAAAATGTTCAGTAAGACCTATTATGGCAGACTGGATGTGAGATTCTAGTTGGCAGACTTGCCAAGTAGTGGAGAATCACAGAATCTTAGAATGGTTTGGGTTGGAATGGACCTTAAATATCACCTAGTTTCAACCCCACAGGCACACCTTTCACTAGATCAGGTAGCTCAAAGTCCCATCCAGCCTGGCCCGTATTCAGAAACATTCCTGTGCCAGAAATGATTGACTGTCATTACACAACCAAAGCTACTCATACCTTGTCAAAATGATGTCCATGTCAGGGGTAAAAAGCTTAAAAACCCACTTAAGAATTGAGAAATTTTTAGAAAAAATCAGAAAAAAAAATAAGGCTATATGTATAATGATTAGTCTAAATGAATTTTTCTTTCCCTGGCTTCCTATATCAGGATGAGAATAATTGGTGAAATAGTAACAAGATCATTATGGTTGGGAACCTACCACCACCTGTTATAGAGCTATACTGCAGAACCAAATTCACCCTTCTGAATGGCAAGTTAAAAATAAACACGTGTCACTTGAGGACTCACACCAAACCTTCCAAGGCACAAATGAAAAGCCAGGTAAGAGGTGAATAGTACTTCTTATATCCACAGATATATTTCTTCTAGAAAAACTGTGAAGTCTCATTCCTGTCATTCATGCTGTGTCCTTTGCTAGTTCTAAAAGCAAGTTCTACAAATGAAATAAACTTCAGACACAGGTTTCTTTGGATATCATATAATCATAGAAAGATCTCTAAGATCACCAAATCCAACCACTGAAATCATCCTGTCTTTGTTGTCCCAAAGAGTAACACTGATATGTCAATGTGATTTCAAAAGTTTTGTAATTGTGTATGAGGATGAAAAAAGAAATACAGCAATATGATCCAGCTTGTGTCAATATCTGTATATATACATACATGTAACATAAAAATATAATTTCTGTTATTTACTAGATATGGCTATAACAAGCAATCAATGAAAGCAATTTGTGAAGTGAACTTTGAAAATCTAGAAATACGTGAAATTAATTACTTAAACTCTTCAGAAGTCTAACATTTTTGTCCAAATAGCTGAAAATTTTGTCCAAACATTTGCTGCCATATTTCTTCAAAATTTGTAAAATTAGTTTATTTGCAGAAGAAAAAATTGAGATAATAGCAGCAGATATAGAAACATTTCACTAGGGAATCTAAAGAGAAGTTAATGTCCATAGTCCCATTTCTACAATGAAATCCATATTGTTTCAAAGGAAAAAAATAGAGGGATCCTGTTCATTGATGTATTAATGTTAAAGATGGACTAGGATGGCTTGTGAAAAAAAATTACTCTTCTAGAGAGAAACATTGCCTAGAGCAATACATGACTAACATCACCAACACAACACAGACAGGACCCAACTCAGGCATAGCAGCAGGACACAATGGGCTGCAGGGCTCTGCTCAAAGTCCACGCAGAAAAAATACAGGGGCATTTTTTCTTCAGACCTGGAATGGAAGATTGAATCTTTTGTGTTTTCACAACTTTTTTCCATTTTGAGGTTGTTACCTGGGTTGTTGATGGGGTGTGTCTGTGAGTCTTTCCTGCCCATATTCTTACTCGCTGGAGGAAACAGGGCCAGAGAAGAATCTGCAGGTCAAAAGGGATGATAGGACTCAATGTCAATGAAATCAGAAATTATTCTTTTTGAAGAATAACATTAGGAGGAAGGATGTGTCTTTGTTATTGTTTAAGTGTTACCTCCTTGCTGAGTGCCTGCTGCTTCCCCATGCTCTAGTATTTCATCTGTGCTTGTTTCTTCCTGCTCAATTGGGCTTTTTTTGGCACAGTGAACATGCATTTGCATATCTTCTGAACAAAATAAGTGTTGATTTGTTTTTTTCCAAAGTCAATGGCCATGGCATCCAACAGACAGTGATACACACAACCTGCTGGGAAGTGCCAGTCTGAGCCAGACAGCCTTTTGTGTGTCACCACTGGACCCTGCAGATGCTAGACCCTGGCAGGACATTTTGGATCAGACTAGAACCCAGCTGGCACAGCTGCATGGGGTCAGCTCAGCTCTCAGCCTGAGCTTGATGTGTTTTATACCACTCGGAGAAGTTCTCTGACAATATTAGACAATTTACAAACTTGTCATAAACGTCTCATAAAAGCAGAGGAAGAAGGCTTAACTCAGAACATTTTAAAAGGAAGAACACACTGAGACAGCATTTTCCCAAGAAGAACTGGCTGGAGACAGTGGCATATGGTCAGTCTGCACACACATATTTTCCTCCTGATTTAGACAAGGTACACTGCAGCTGAACGGCACACACATTCAAAGCTCATTTTACGTAGTTTGATCAATAACATTTTCTAAACTATTTTGTCTGTTATAAAGTCACAGTATCTAAATTTTAAGTAGAAATATTTTAAGTACATGATACAAAAATGAAGCAGAGGTTTAGGACCTCTCTGTGTCTGTATTTGAGTGTAAGAGAGCATCTACATCTATGTGCCTAGAAGCTGAATTATTGAACATGTGTGTTACTCCAAGAATTTATAATTATGACAAGCATAATTTGTAATTATGACCATTATAATACAGAAGGGTGATACTGTTGATTTTCTTGATGTAAAGAAGATTACTTATATTTCCAATATGTCTTGCTGCTACAGTTATTAAAATATATAGTTACAAAGTCACAATTTCTTACGTTTTAAAAAAAGTTAAACAAATGAACCAAAGATAAGCCCAGTGAAACTGAGGCAAAAAGATAATCAACTTGGTTTAATTTCAAAAAGCTCCAAGATCAAAGGAATGGAAAAATAGGTATATAAAGAAGATACTGAACTAGTAATTCACCTACTTTTTCTAATCTTTCTGTCAGCTCAGCATTTGAATTGGACAGAGGTATTAGTATTAACTCAGTGTTTATATTGGATTAGAACATTCCTGACTTTTGCAGAGTCCAAGGTAAATATTTCAAGCAGTCTCCTATCAGAATCAATTTTCTTGATGGCATTGCTTTTTGAACTTTTTTTCATGCTAACCAAAATTCATCTGATTACCTAATCCACCCAGAAACAAAGAAAAACTACATTAAAATCTGTAGCAAGGTAACCATTACCTTTTTGGAGGATGTTTTAGCCTAGTTTGCTGTGCCTGCGTGGTAATGTAATTCAGAAGGAACTTCAGGTTTAACTGACTGAGCATGAGTAAGAGTCAGACCTTTCTATTTTGTTTGATTGCACCTGTTAGAATGAATTGCATTGTGATAAATTAATTTCATATGACTACATTTTCGCATAGAGTAATGAAGAGGACCAAACACATGTCCTAAACACATCTTAATACTGGACTGACCATCATTAAAGTTGACTTTCAGTGTTCAATGCAAAACTTAGTGGAAATTTTGTCCGAAAAAATTTTAGAAGTCTGATTTCCATTAATCCAACTGTTGTTGTTATCATTATTGAGGGAATGACCTCATGGAGGGCTCTTGCAGGACAGCAGACTCATTATGGTGTCCAGGAATGAAGCTTTATATCTTATCTGAGACACTGTCTTCCTTTCCATAGCATATGGGATATTTGGCAGGAGAACTTTTTTTGCTAAGATCCCAGAGGGCCAACATTTAAGGGAACTCACAAACCTGCAGTTGATCTTCTTACCCGGAGCCTTTGAGAGAATGAAAAATGTTGTTTGGAAATGTTTCATAAAAGAAAGGTAAGAATATTTCAGGATCACTAAGTCCACAAGTCATAGACTGTATGATGTAATGCAGTGGTAACTTAGACTGGCACTAGTATATGGAAAGTCTTCTCTTCCTAATGGCAGAAGGAGAAAACAGTTCCCAGAAAAATCAGAGGGCGGTTTTTTTGGGGTTTTTTCTTTTTTTGCGGGGGGGCGTTGTTTGGGTTTTGGTTTTTTTTTTTTTTTTGCCAGTAAGTAGTCCGGAGTATACTGCACTCACAGAGTCAGGAAATCCAATTATTTTGCTACAGAAGAGACCTCAGAAAAAAAGTTAATGAAGATTCACTCTTATTGGCATTCAGACAAATGAACTGCACTGGGAGAAGACAGGAAGAAACACATTCTCTCAATATGCAACTCCCATGTAAATTTTGAGAAAGCAGTGTTGACTTTATTAAAGACACACTAGTGAATTTTCTCCCTTCATGGTTTAGAACCTATGCTGGAAAGTTTGTCTACTGTGCACACCAAATGCTTAACATCTGGAAAGCAAGTAAGGGCAACATAAAATACATTTCTATCTTTTTTTTTTAACATTGGGAGATTTTTACCCAATGGTGATATTTATAGGGGAGGAATAAAATAATCTCACAATTTTCAGCAATTTACATTTACTAAGGTCTTCTCATACAGCCTAAGGTATTATTTCTGTTCTCAAATACTACATCACAAACATTTTAATTTAAACAATTTACAGGCATCGTATATAATTTGGTCCTTATTTACAGAATCACAAATTTGGAAGAGACCTTTAGGATCGAGTCCAACCCAGGCCCTAACACCTCAACTAAACCTTGGCACAGAGTACCACATCCAATCTTTTTTTAAACACATCCAGGGATGGTGACTCCACCACCTCCCCAGGCAGACCATTCCAGTACTTTATCACTCTTTCTGTAAAAAACTTTTTCCTAATATCCAACCTGTATTTCCCTTGGCACAACTTAAGGCTGTGTTCTCTCCTTCTGTCAGTGCTGCCTGGAGAAAGAGACCAACCCCCACCCTAGCACAGCCACCTTTCAGGGAGTTGTAGAGAGTGATAAGGTCAGCCCTGAATCTCTTTTTCTCCAGGCTAAACACCCCCAGCTCCCTCAACCATTCCTCACAGGGTTTGTGTTCCAAGCCCCTTTCCAGCCTCGTTGCCTCCTCTGGATGTGCTCTACCCTCTCAAATGTCCTTCCCAAACTGAGGGCCCAGAGCTGGACACAGCACTCGAGGTGTGGCCTCACCAGTGCCCAGTACAGGGGAAGAATGACCTCCCTGCTCCTGCTGGACACACCATTCCCGATCCAGGTCAGGATGCCATTGGCCTTCTTGGCCACCTGGGCACACTGCTGGCTCCTGTTCAGCTGCTGTCACCAGTGCTCCCAGGTCCCTTTCCTCCTGGGCACTGCGCAGCCACACTGTCCCCAGCCTGTAACATTGCAGGGGACTATTGTGGCCAAAACGCAGGACTCAGCACTCGGACTTATTAAATTTCATCTTATTGGACTCTGGCCATCTATATGTGTATATATAAAAAGAATATATGTAGCTATTGCACTGAATTCATTCATTACTGATGCTGTTCTGAGGCCTCATTTATTACACAGAGAGAAGGATTATGCCTGAGCCAAAGAGTCTGTACAATCACCAAGACATAAGATATCAACTTACTGCACAACAACAAAAACTGTCTGGAGACAGGGGAAAGAGAAAAGAAACCATAAAGAGAAGAAAAGCTAGCTGTCTGATTCTGAGACAGTACAGTAAAAACAAGTTAAATATCCTTAAAATGTACGTTACTGCTTAAGACGATGTACACACACAAATTCGGACAACTAACTCTTTTTGTGTGACCTTGATTCAAATAGTAATTAAAGCAGACATAATTTATGTACAGACTTAGAATTGAATCCTAAACCATGGGCATACTGATGACAAGAACTGACTAATTTCAGTGGGAAATAACATGAAATAATGCAAAGAAAATCTTGACCCAGAGACAGAAATGTTCTCAAGGGAGTCTGCCATGACAGTTAAAGATTATGGGACAAATAGTATTGGAAGAAAATGAAAAAGTTGCTTGTCAAGGCATCAAGACACCAACAGAGGTCACAAGTATGTAATAGGGAGGAGGACAATGAGCAGTAATGAAGACAAGAAAGAAGTGAAGGTAAATGAATTGTTGAGAATTATACAAGGTATTTATCTATGTATAATTGAATCATGGATGAAATGTTAGTTCAAAATACAAAGGATTTTACACATTTAACCTCCTCTTGTTTAATAATCTCTTCTCAGTCTATTCCAAGTAATGTCATTAAGTATATAGTTCACAGATTTATCTCGCCAGAAATGCTTCTTCTTCTTTAGTTCTACTCTGTTCTCTGCTTTCCAAGTAATTCTGCTTGATGTTAACCCACTGGCTTAAATTTACCATGGTAAAGATCAAACATTTCATTTACAGAATCAGAGAGGTTACGTGTGTAGAATCCTTTGTATTTTGAACTATTTTTCATCCATGATTCAATTATACGTAGATAAATACCTTGAATAATTCTCAATTTTTGCTCAGACTACTGAAATAACTTGAAATATAATAAAAATGAAGTCGTTCCACAAAATTACCCTCTCCTGGAAGGCTATTATTACCCATTTTCATGTGAAAAAAGTTTCAGGGTTTATCAGTTATTTCCTTTTAAAGTATGACTGTTTAACGAATAAGAAGAATATTGACTGGCTTTCCATTGTGTTGTCTATTGCATTCAAAAATAGACAAAGATTGTTTCTCGCTTCTTTCAACTTGCACCACTATACATGGTTAGCACTGAGCAGAGGAGAATGAGGTTTTTTGGCCAATAGTGTTTGATAGGGCTTGACCTAAGAATTTTGTTTAATAATGCACATTCCTCTTCTGCATTATAAATATATTATATTGTCAGTTGTCATTGACAGATTGTTTATTGTCATTGATTGAACAGCACTGATCACTATGCACAATTCTTCATACAGTCAAAAGTATTTTACAGTCCAGAACTTATGTTTAGGTGGTTTAACCGTTCATGAAAGCTGCATCTTCCACACTGACTTGGGCTGTTAGATTGAAACAAATTTTGAAATACCGAGGGCGATGCACTTGCCAGTCCTGCAGAAGATAGGAAGGAGGAAAGCCATGATGAAAACGAACTGCAGGTATTCCTCACCTGTAACTGCTGCACTAAATGTAGCCCAGTAAAACAGGTACAGACAGAGATTGTTAGTTATAAAGAGAGAAGTGTCACTCAAAGTGTCTGACAATTGTTCTTCTTCAGCACTCAAGGAAATAAGGAATTCTTTTCTGCCTTGACAAATGTTTTGTAAACTAAAAAAGTCAGATGTGTTCTAGAATAAAAAAAAAATAAAGTGAGCAGTAAAAGTAGAGCAAATGAGTGTTGCACTACAAAATCTTTTTCTGATGGAAATGATGCCTTATCATGCTGCACAACTTGGAATCACTTTAATGCATATTGTATTTGGATGTGGACTTCTGTTACCTAGCTACGGCCACTGAATATATTGCTCTAAAAGTAAAGATCTAAAAGTATTGGCTGCCAGAAATCAAATGTTAAATTCATAGAGAGAGAGAATTTCTCTGCGGCTGATGGATAATTTAAAGGAAATGTTGAGTTCTCAGGACAAGAATCACTGGTTTACAGAGACATGTTACACAAGTAGTTCTTAAGAAACTACTTTGTTTTATATTTCACTGTATTTAAAGTGCATATTGACAAAGACACTGGAATGCCTTTTATTTTATTTTTTTTTTTGTACAGATTAAGAGTTTTGGAAACTTTAAGAGTTTTAGGAGTTGTAGTTCCTGTGACATACAAAGAATAATGTACATTTAGTACGTCTTAAATGGCAGGCAAAATTTTGTTTAAAATTATTACATGCTGCAAGGTCTTTAAATTTCTAAGCTGTTTTCTTGTTCACTTATGTTTTCTTTTAAAAAGAATAACAGATTGTATTGTCAGATAGAAACTAAAACACTAGTTGACAGCAGTGTATGTTTCAGAAGGAGCATAGATAAATTCTGCCTTCATCTATGCTAGTACAGACCTAACAAAACCATTAATCACAGGGATACAGCTTGGTTATGAACCTATGACTGTTTACATCTCTCACCACAGAAGAACTTTTATTTTCAGTTCTTCTGTCAGAGTCAAGAATTTTCCATCAGTGGCCAGTGCAATGTGGATTTTTGTAGTCTTAGTTGATAGCCACATGAAAGGGATTATTATCAAAAAGAAGTCATCATACATTTGACATTATAGGACAAACACAGCAATGCCAATTTTTATCTTGATAAATGGGAAAATACAGAAAAATAAGGTCAAATTAATTTCACTGGTTGCCTCCTATTGGCTAAAATATGTATTGGGAGATAAATTTGATCACACATAGCTGCTGGATTTTTTCAGTCTTTTCCGGGGCTAGATAATGAATTTCATCTGTGAAGGTGGCACATTCCTTGAGCACTATTTTGACTTTTTAAAAATTTCCTTCTGATACAGTAAAGATTCAGTGGCAGCTTTGACCTCAGAATAGACTGAGGAGTGTGTCAAGGCAAGGCTTGTTGGTAGAGACAATATATAATTGCTATCAAGTTACTGTAGCTGGAAAAATCTTCAAAAATTTCAGGCACACAAGGCTTTATGTTGTTTAGTTACTTTAGCAAATACATTTGTAGTAACAGAACTTACTTACACAACTAATTCAGCTTTTCTTCAAATGCCCAGATATTAGCTGCATTAAAGGAATGACAGTGACAAATTAATCTTTTATTACAAAGCAGAAAAAATTGTTGTATACTAAAAGAATTTTCTGCTTGCTTTCCAGAGGTTTGCATGCTGCTTCAAATACCCTTTCACAAAATTTTGAGTAAGATGCAAACTTGAATTTCAGTGACATCGCCCATGAGCAAGTATGTTATTTTTCTGAAAAGTCTACTGAATACTCAGGAACTAATAGAAATTCAACTATTTCTAACAAAACCCCAAGATTATTTAATATCTATACATATAATAATTATTACACTATTTTAGAGACAGAAAATTTTTAACAGGAGTACCCAGAAAGCATATTAAATAACATACTGTGTAAAAAAAAACCTTATTGAGGAACATGTGACAAACCATAACTGAGTCTGATCATATTCAACTCTCAAGCTTTAAAAAAACAGGAGCAAGAAAAATGACACATCTAAAAGACACGTTTGCTTCAAGGGAAATGCAATAACTCCTTAAAACCATGAGAACGGGTAGATCAGAGTGAAATAAAATTGTGAAAAGGTGTGAAAATTACCCCAGAATGTTTTTAATAGGATTTATTTCAACTTTTTTATTTTAATGGATGATGGAAAAATGAAAGCTTGTTCACTGTGTTACAGTTTAAATTTTGTCAGCAATGAAGTTTGGAAAAACAAATTGCCCAGAGAAAATTCATGAACTGTAGAGGTGTATTCAGAACCACTGAGGCAGCATGGGACTTGGGCTATCTCTAATTTTTGCCACTCTTATTTCAGTTTTTTCAAAGGCAGATGTTTCATTTTTTAAAAAAGAGACTGGAACAGTGCCAGAAAATTATTACAGGACATGGCAGGATTTCTTCTTCGAGTCAGTAGGGCTACTGCCATAGAGTTCAAAGGAAACTGAATCAGAACTTTTGCAGTATGATGTATTTTTACATTGTAGTAAAACACCACATTGAGATATACACACGTTGCTATAAAACGATTTTTTAAGTATAATCTAATATGACAGTCTTTTTAGACATCTGCCAAGGTAAATTTCAGTCAAATTGTATTCTAAGCTCTCCCAGCTTTCTAGTAATTTGAGTTCAGGTGAGAAGGATTTTTTTAAAAATGTAGTTTCATTAGAGCCTACACAGTGGATTTAGAATTATTTTGTTATCCAGTTTTGACGCACATCATAAAGCTGAAAAGTATCATATATCTGAATTGGAAGCTGAATTTTCATGACTGGAATTTAAACCATACATACAAAACAAAGCTCTTTATAAATGATAAGTCTGGTGATGTCTGAACTGTTAGTAACATTTAGCTCAAATTTTTACTATTCAAACAGTGAAAATTGATTTCTTCATCACATGACTCCAGTGGAAATGTCTGCAAGCACAATCATCTTTGGCATCTTCTATGCAAATCCTATGCTGAATTTTTATTGCCACAGATACCTGCTTTATAAAGACTACCCTTAAAAATAACTTATTCTCTGTTTTTATTTTTCAACTCAGTCAGTTAAACACTAAAATAGTTCTATATGAGGTAAAATATAATTTAAAAAGTGAAATGGTCTAAGAATTTTTTTTTTTAATATTCACCAGCTCAACTGTGACATCTTTACTGTTTCAAATATATTTTTAATAACTTGCAAGTGGATCAGTTAGCCATACTATCCCTGTGTTTGCACCTACAGCTGCATCTAATTTGAGGATCTAGAGACAGTCAGAAGTCTTGGTAAATCTTGCACAGACATGCAAATGCATCATCACTCTGTGCTACTGATCTTTTAAGCAGGGCTGAATGAAAACAACAGCAATGTTCAAGAGACAATTTCTTCTGTGGAAAGAAATTAGGTTTTCTGAGAAAACAAATCAAACCAAACTTTTTTGTCCCATTCTAGTATATGTTCATAATGTTTGTGTTATATTAATACATTACGTATACATTAATAACATAATTATTGTTTGGCTAAAAATCATATTCTACCAGTCACACGCTCAGTTATCCTGGAAAACCCTGCTCACCACTGATGCTTGCTTTTGCATCCCAGAAGTTTTTATGAAAAATGCCAAAAATCCCAAAGAAATAGTGCAAGCATTGAGTGATAGAAGGTTGACTAAGACTGTCTCAATATTGGTGTTGTATTGAGGTTCCCTGCTTCAGAAAGCTTTGGTGATAATAGTAAACATATTACTGCTCTTTGCATTTCACTGAAAGTAGCAACTTTTGTAGAAATAAAGCACTCATGGCTAACTAACAGGAAGCAGAGGGGGTTTAGAGATGGGAAATAGTTTTATTTTGCCTATGACAGGAGATTCACTATTTGTTAGAACCAGGTATTGTCTTCAAAGCAAGCCATGTTGCTGTACATTCCTCCTTCATAAATTTTGCCACATACACCTGTTTTGGCCATGGCTTTAGACACTTGCTGACTGCTGCTGCTATCTCAAACACAGTCTGGACTGAACCCTCAAACACAAGTCTTCTATACAATATGAAGTCTGGAGAGATTTTTTTTTTCCCAGGCTCAGGGGAAAACCATGAACATTTAACCTCAGCACACACTGAGGCAAATCCTGCTCAGATAAGTAAAATCCAGGTGGTAAAATCTCTGTCACTGCAGTTCTGGTGTCCTGTTATGAGTGGCTGGCAGCTGTATGGGATGTTCAGGGCTCCTGCCCACTGTGGGCAGAAGCTCAAACCCAGCCATTACAGGGTCATCACTTGCACTTAACCAGCAGTGAGGATTGCAATATCCTCTCTGCTCATGCAGCTGCCTAAAGTGACTCTGGAGAAACCACAAAGGAATTATTAAACTGAGAGATGGATAAGGTCTTTAGTATCTGGGTAAGGTTGTTTAATTACCCCTTGTGCAGCAGGGCCAAAAGAGGTCCCCAAGTGAGGAAAGCTTGACAAACAAAAAGTAAAAAAGAGGTGATGAGGATCTTTTTGTCATCATATGGGAAGACATTGCTATTCTGATCTCTAATGCCAGGACCAGGTGTGTGAAGGGAAGCATAAGTAGTTAGAGAAACAGGTCAAAAAATAGCCCCATTTTCCAGAAAGTGCTTTCACTGCATGCAATGGCCATGGTCCTATCTTCTGTCCCTTGTGCTTTACTGATGATCTGGTTTAATTAACATAGGCAAGTAGACTGGCAGGGAAGAAGGTTAAGCTGTCCAGGAAAAACATTCTTTTAGAAAGAACAAAGAAAGCTAACAAATAATGAAGTCTATTTTTTTAGGAAATGTTTTCCTGACGCTCTTTCAGAAAAGGACAAAGCAATACATCCCATTTCTCTCCAGGAATTATTAAGTTTTTTGGCTATTTTCAAATGTTATTAAGATGTCAGCAGCTGGGAGAAAAAAACCCACAGAACCATATATAATAAACAGATATAATTGTGTGGTTTACATTTGATTCTCAGAAAGCAGCTGTACATTTGGGAGTTTTTCCATGAGAGACAAGGACCTTCTTTGTCAAGGTCCAACATTTCTACTGACTGTATCACAGGAGAGACCATGATATCACCATTTGAATAAGTGGTTATTTTATAGATTCAAAGTATAATTTCATTACCATATATATGTATTAAGCTTAACTGGGTGATAAGCAGCTATTTTCTACCATAAAGGCTGATAAAAATATCTACATTTTCAGTAGAAGTTTTCTTTTGAAATGTTGACTTTTGTTAAGAAAATTGAAAGAAATCTGACTTCTGCAAAAATAGTCAGCTTAGCGGCACTCATAATTGAAAATTTGTTGTTGTTGTACAAATCATTCATCTAAATGCTTGGAGACATTTTCATGCTGTGATGCTTTAATAGTAGCTACTCATCCAGTATAAAACCCAGAAAAATAGCATAGTTATTCATCTCCTTGATGTTGTGCAGATGTAGTATCTCCAGGTAATGCCTAACTTCCTGTTGTTTGAACAAGAAATGTTCCCCAATTCAAGAACAAAAGTTATTATTTTCACTGTCATCTTGGAGGAAAAGACCTTGAAAAAAAGGTCTGGGAACAAATATTGTTATTGCCATACCTGAATTTTTGGAGATTTGTGTTCAGAGGCTATAACAGTGATGAAATGCTCTGAGCACCATCAACTGTTTTCTGATGCCCTCATTTTTCACTGAATATAAGATCTCTGTCTTCCACAAGATAATAAGACAATATCAGGAGTAAAAAGCACAGAACATTTAAAGAAAATAGATTCTGATAGTAAAATTTGTAGCATAGCGCTACTAACTTATTGCAGCTGTGGCAGAAAAATGGTAATTTACAAGTAATCCTCCTTCTACTGTTTTTAAGACTTTTCAAGCACCTATGTTGTACACTACTCAAGAGGAACAGAAGCTGCCTTCATTAGGGTCATGCCACATTGCCCCTCACGCAGAGTCTGAGACATTTTCCCTGTCAAGTAGACTCTTCCCTCCATCAGGTCCATGTGCACTTTTCCATAAGTGGTTGCTGATGGAAGTTCCCTCCATCAGCAGCTACTTATGGAAAAAAATGTCCTAACTGTTTCCCAAAAGCAAATTCAGGATGCCTTTGGTCCTGCATCTCATCACAGAACACACAAGTAATTTTTGTTAATAAATAATCTAGCAAAATGAGATTTCCCTTGTTCTTCCAGCATATGTCTGTCTAATTTCCAGAACTAAAGGACCAATCAGTTGATATACCTAAATATGTCTTATACATGCTTGATATATTTTCTCTGACACTTTTTGAGAGTTTTCTTTTCTTTTAATTTTAAATGCGCATGGAAAAAATTGCTTAAGATATCTTTTTTTTTTATTACCTCAGGATATACCTTGCTAAGTTTTGTTTTGTGGTTTTGCAGAAACCTCTTGCTTTCACTTTTTTTTGCACTGTGAAACTTAAAAAGACATGAATTCAGGTACTATAGGAGACTATTAATGGCTGTTATTACATTGGCAGCAGATAATTGTATCTGTCAGTTCTAATGCATTTCAGGAGTTACAGGTTGTTGGTGCTCATCTTGCTAGGATCAATGGAAAATGTGTTATCTCGCTTTCAGATGCAGATAGAAACACTATCATTCCCTTTGGCATCATGTCAGATGGTGAAAATTTCTTTTAATGCTGTTGTGATGCTATAATGTAAGGTTCTGTTTCAATTATTCAATATCCTGCTAAAATGCTGTGAGCATTAACTTCATCCATGTCCCTAGAAATGTATCTATTTCTTGCACTTAAGCACTATATAAATAAATTTATTTTCTTCATTTACACCTAGAGTGGCAATAATAGCCACAATTTGTAAGCATCACCAAGCTACATGTTGGGTAACTTACCAAACAGTCCTCAAACTCTTTACAAGGGAGTGGCTTTTAAAGATGATAGAGTTACAAAAATCTTCACTGTGGGCTCGATGTTTCTGACCCTGAGAATTGCTAAGCCCTACCCAAGGGAACTTTTCAGTTGTTTGCTTTTATTCCAGATAATTTTGTGTAAATAACAATTTTTTTCTCATAATATTTCTAAGTAAACTATATTCCTTTTCCCATAACAAACCTCTCTCCATGATGTTGTTTGGTATTTTCTATTGCTTGACCAATGGAGAGAGGTGTCAATCCTATGGACCAATAATATGCCTTTTAACTCATCATATTATAAAAAGGCTGAATGAATTGTAGATAAAGCCTTCTGATTTTCTTCTGCCTTCTGATTGGAGTCAAGCATCTTTATTTCGTGTCCAATTGTAACACTTCACTACTCTTTTTACAGAGCCATAGAGCTCCAATGAGATGGCTAGGCACTGAATTCCAGCATACACTTCCAGAACTTATAAATCAATGTCAGTGCTTGGTGATTTCAGACAATTCTTTAATGCTTACCTGGACAGAGTTACAGTGAGTGCTACAGGAAGGCTTCTGCAATTTTCATGGCATTGCTGGGCAGCTGCTGGCTGGGGCACACTAATGCCTCAGCCTGAAACTGCCAGATCAAAATGGGTCCTCACACACGAGGTGGGCAGGTGGTTGTTGTGGTTTAACTCCAGATGGCAACTGGGTCTCATTCAACTGCTTGTTCACTCTCCCCTGGTGTGATGGGGGAGAGCATTGGAAGAGTAAAAATGAGAAAATTCATGCATTGAGATAAAACATGTTTAATGGGTAAAGCAAAAATGGCATGCGCAAGCAAAGCAGAACAAGGAATTCATTCACCACTTCCCATCAGCAGGCAGGTGTTCAGCCGCCTGCAGGAAAGCCATAATGGTGACTCAGGCAGATGAAAACCCCACTGCAAACATCCCCCCTTTTCTCCATCTGCAGGTTTATATATTGAGCATGCCATATATCCACGTGGCATGGAACATCCTCTGGGTCACTTGGGGTCAATTGTCCCAGTTAGTCCTGTCCCAGCTTCCTGTGCACCCCCAGCCCACTTGCTGCTGGGTTGGGATGAGAGGCAGAAAAGGCCTTGGTGCTCTGCCAGACTGCTCAGCAAGAGTGCAAACACGCTATCAGCACTGTTTCCAACACAAACACAAAGCAGAGTCCCATGCCAGCTACTAAGAAAATTAACTCTATCCCAGACAGAACCAGAACTGCCGCTCCTCCCTTCCTAACCATTGCTTCAGTAACCCACATAAATCTCAAAACTTTCCTTTACCTCATCGTGTTTGATGTGTTCAGAGACTGCTTAAAACCAAGGGAGTGTTTAGTTTCTCAAATGCATCGTCCCAGTAGAGCTCATGAAAAGTCCCACAACTGCATAAATTGTCATCTGAGAATTAAAACTGACATTGAATTTAATGTTAAATTCCCATCGATTTTAATGAGATGAGAAATGAACCCTTGAGGCTTAAAAAAAAAAAACAAAACCCAAAGTGTAAGAAAAACTCCTTCATTTTCTCTTCTATCTTGGAATGCAAGGCTTTTATAGGATTCTCCAAAGCACTGATCTAACAGTGCTGATATAGGCATCATATCCCATGGTAGAGCTTATATCAGTCAGTGCAGCTGTACAAGACTGCTTTAAGTTTGATGCCAAGAATTAGCTGGAAGTGAAGTGTCACTCAGCTAACCGTGTCACTTGTTCAGCCTGCAAGCCAAAAAAATCTCAGTGCTGCTCACAAAAGAATAATATTTTGCACGCAGCTCACATTTTGTTCTCTTACTTGTCACAACAGCTAAATCTGAATGGCATCTTGTTTAATTGTTCTGCACAACTTCTGAACATATGAAACTCTTTAGCTTTTTTCCATATGCATCACTACTCCAAGTTCTAGAAAACAAACAAATGTTTGGGTGGGGTATGTACTGGTGGACCTAAATTTCATGTATAGAAAATGTATTTTCAACCAGAATTAATTCCTAACCATGCACCTTAATTCAGCTGTTATCTGAGGTATGCTTTGATATGTTTAACAAGCTGTATCTGTCATAGCCCCACCTTGGAATATTACCCCTTTTTCATTTATCAGCACGTTGAGCCTAAACCAATTTTTTTTCCTGTAGGAACAAAAAGAGGCATGCTTTCTCCATCTAACACAAACAGCTGTGGCCTCTCAGCTTTATAACTGTTTGTTTGTTATAAAGGAAAATGTATACATAGGAATTGTGAAAAAGGAAACGAAATTTCATTCATAACAGATGCTACATAAAATGATGTATTTTCTCAAGCAGATAAGCAGGAGAAACCTTAAATCAACAAGGTTAATTTTTTTAGTTACTTCATTAAATAGCTTTGATAATCTTGCAAGTACATAAAATTTGGCTAATATATCAAACACATCATCTTAGGCATACAGTTGTAATCCAGAATGCAATACCTAAGCATTTCAGACGCTTCACAATACTGGATTTTTCCTATCAGCCTTTTCCAAAGGCAATTATTTTTTAAATTATATTAATTTTTAATGGGACACACAACAGGTGATTCATGATGTTAATAAGAACCCACAGTAAAACTTCTGCAAGCTCCATATGTGCAATCCTCGCAGAAGAGCAAAACATCAACTACATTTTCCATTTGACTGATTCATCACTCAAAATACTAACTTGAATACTTGTCTTCTGTTTGTAGTTGTCCCTGAAAGACAAAAAAAACCCCCACAAAAACCATAACTAAGTCTTCTCCTTCCCTTTGCACCCTGGCCTAATTCACAGGGAGAAAAGGGGAAAGGGAAAGGTTAACACTTTTTCCCTTATCAATTTGAGTTTCACCTGTTAGAATGAAATAAAAATACTCAGAGAATAAAATTTAATTGAATTGAACTATATGAAAATGAAATCTATTACAGAAAAAGAACCCATATACAACTGAAAGCACATCTATAGGGTACTAAAGGTACTGTAGTACCAGGGTACTATAGATAATAAAATAAGGAAAAAAAAATAAACAGCTATAAAAGTTAAGTATAGGAAAAGAAGAAAGAGAACAAAGGGAAGGCATCTGAACTAGTGTAAAACCTTTTCCACTCATCTAGTTGCCACTCAACTGGCATTGCAGTTCACAAGACATTTCAGGAAGGGAAGGGAAGGGAAGGG